>ML829203.1:74797-88270 GCA_009831015.1 Picea engelmannii | reverse complement strand
CCCTCCCATTATATACCATCTCTTTCTCTCCTACCTCTACCACCTATTTATCTCTTTCCTCATTTTTAGTGTTACTCTCACTCTCTCTCTACCCCTCATTGTCTATCCCTCCCCGCTTCCTTCTATTTTTCCCTACTTCTACCTCCCTATCACTCTGTCCTTCTAAAGATGAGGAAATGATCACATTGAATAAAGGATATGTGAAATAGATAAATGTATCCTGAGTGTTATATTTTCTTCTTATTTCAATGGAGTACGTATACGAGTACTTATATGAACATGCCCATGACGTATACCATGAACGAGACCTATACCATGACCTAGACCTCCCTAGCTTCATCTAAGCCTAGGCATAACCTATACTCTACCCTTAACCCCCTTTACACCCAATCCCTAAGTGAAGTATGCATATACCTCTTTTTTAATAATGATATTTTATGGATATGACTATTCACCTACAGTTCAATAATGATTTCACATGGTTTAATGATGCTAATGATACATTAACTCTGCCATAATGTTTTAGTGGATTTGATATTTATTATATAGAGTATTTATCCTTCTTTCACGATCATTGTTCAACATGAACTAGATTATGTATGACATAACACATATATATATGTACTCTCAGACACACTCTCTACCCCCCTCCTCCCTCCCTCCCTCCCCCTCCCTCCCATTATCTCTCCTCTCTCTTTCCTACATATACAATCTCTCTCCCACCTCCCTCTCTCTTCTCCCCCCTCTCTTTTTCTTCGTCTCCAACCCTCTCATGCTCTCAAACAATCCATCTCTAACCCATTATCTCTTTACATCTTGCATATAACCCTCACTCTCTCACTCCATGCATCCCCGTCCATATCTCTCCCCCACTCTTCCCACCTTTCTCTCTTTTCTTCTATCTAACCCCCCTTCCCTCTCTCTACCCCCTTCCACTCACTTTATCTCTCTCTCTAGCCCCCCTCTCTGTCTCCATGTCCCTCACTCTCACACACTCTATTTGTCTCGCCCTCTCCCCCTCTCTCCACCCCCTGTCCTTGAATTGCAAGAAAATAAATGGTCTTTACCTAGACATGTCAAGACTTAGATATATACATAGACATATTAATACCTAGACCATGACCTATACCTATATTATAACCATGATGTAGACCATGGCATAAACCTAGATCTAGAGCTAGACTGTGACCTATACCATGACATAGATCTATATCTAGATGTATACCAAGACCTTGACCTATACCATGACCATGACCTATACTATGCAGGGATGATTTTAAGGGCTAAATTTCGCTCATGGGCTAATTTTCCATGGTTTTTCCAAAAACGAGATTTGCTATTTTAAAAATAATTCGCCCAAATTCTATAGGATAAAATTATTTTACCTTAAAAATCGTCAAAATTTTATAAAAATTATATAAAATCCTTAGAAATTTGAATATTTTTACAAAAATATCACCAATCATTTATAGTTGGCATATGAAGGATTAGTAATATTCGCCAAGGTTTCAACATTTTAAAATAAATTTCCATCCTTAAAATCATCCCTGATACTATGACCTAGATCTTGACCTAGGCCATCACATAGACCATGACATCAACCCCCCTAGCTTCATCTAAGCCTAGCCATAGGCTATACTCCACCCTTAACCCCCTCCACACTGGAGCCCTTAGTACACTATGAATATACCTCTCATTAGAGGCCCCACAACCCTTTCACCTAAATCACCCACATCTTCATTGTCTAACCACTTCTCTATGCTTCAAAACACTTTCAATCCTAAGCCCTTAGGTCCTAGTTGTCCCCAAACCCCTATACATATTTATTCATAAATATGTTTGGTATATAATAAATTCTATATACATTGAATTAAGAGCATGGATGTGATATTATGACTTGAAAATCTTTGTGATTTCCACTCATCCATGCTCAGCAGGAACATGTGTCCATTCCTAGAGTGCGCACGCACTTTAGTGAGCATGTGTTCTAGGAACACGTGTGCATTACCGCTAGGCATAGTTTTGTGCCAAGAACACTTATATACCTCATCTATCTCAATCCCGACAAAGCACCCCCAATATATACACATAAAATAACATAGATAGACAAGTTTTCGTTATTTTAGACCTGTTGTTTAATTCATAGACACTTTTGTGCTATTGCAAGATAATTATGGGAAGAATTGGAAGAAAAATTTCTCCAAGTGGAATTTGAATTGTTGGTTATTTCTTATTGTGTCGTTTTTGAATTGGAAAACAAATTTGTCCAATTGGAATTGTTAGTTGTGTCTTATTGTGTAATATCAAGACACTTTTTTCCAATTGGAATTGTTCGTTGTGTCTTCTTGTGTAATACCAAGACAAATTTGTCCAATTAGAATTGTTAGTTTTGTAATACCATGACAAATTTATCCAATTGGAATTGGAATTGTTATTTTTGTCTTCTTGTGTAATACTAAGACAAATTTTTCCAATTGGAATTGGAATTATTAGTTGTGTCTTATTTTGTAATACGAAGAAAAATTTCTCTACTTGGAATTGGAGTTGTTAGTTGTACCTTCTTGTGTAACACCAAGACAAATTTGTGGTGTGGTGATTGGAAGCCAATTTTTATCTTTAAACATGGGGAACCAAGAGATTCAAGAAATAAATTCCTCAAGGAAAGAGAAAACGATAAAAAAGGTAGAAAAAGAAAGATAAAAGGAAAAGTTAAGTATGTCAATCCATAGGATTTCAGAAGAGGGGAATCCAATTTCTAGCGGAATAGATATCGGTGTTGTTTCTCCCCCATCACCAAAAGAAAAGAATAGGATTTTCGTAGAGACCCGTCCATGTTGTATATCATGAAGACAACTTGTTGTGGATGGCCAGATGATGGAGGATTTTCTTGGAGCTGATTATACACAATCCATTTTTTTGTAGGGAAGATATATGCAGTGGTTTCCGCAAGATGTAATGAATTGAGAATTAATTATTAGATGAAACGTTTCTTAGAGGGAAAGTAGATGCTCATACGATTAGTAACAGATTCTGGAGGCATTGAATTTCTGATTTCTTCAATGGTTATTAAAGGATAATATCTGACACATGATGAAAGAACATAGAATAAAGGTGGTTATGTGTTTAAATATTATAGACCAGGTGAAGTCGTATACCACTTGACGAACTTGGTTTTTGGTACAAACCTTCAACTTCAAAAAATTCCAAGTAAGAACTCATCAAAGGTATGATAATTCTTTCCTAACTTTGAGTACAAGAAGTTAATGGAGATCGTCATTATTAGAAGTGATCCTCATGGTCTACTTGAATGAAAATAGGTATGTTTTTTTTTTTGTTTGTTAATTGGTACGGACCTTATTGGCATTGGGATTAACCTTTGGCTTGATAAACTGTGACTCAGGGGCATCTAAGCCATCAAAATCACCCAAGGATCGCACCCAGCCTGAGCCACACCAACCCTTAACATGGTTGGATTTTTTGTCCCCGCAGGTTTCAAACCGGTGACTTTTCAACACGTAGTGGCTTAACAACACACTCCGTCACTGACTTTCCTACACCTCAGGAACATGAAAATAGGTATGTTAAAGGAATAATTGAGCAAATATTTCAAATTTATGAATTATTGAAATTTTGGCCTTTCCTTCACCTGCCATGCCTTGCCATCCCATGCCTTTCCATTTTGTGCCTTGCCTTTCCATGCCATGCCATGCCTTTCATTTTCTTCACATTCCATCTCATGCCTTTCCTTTCCTTGCCACACCTTTCATTTCTTTCATTTTCCATGGCATGCCTTGCCTTGCCTTGCCTTGCCTATCCATGCCATGCCATGTCATGAATTTCCTTTCCATGCCATTCCATTATTTTCCGTTCCATTCCATGCCATGCCTTGCCTTTACATGCCATGTCTTTCCTTTCCATGCCATGCATTTCCTTTCCTTGTGATGCCATTCCATTATTTTCCATGCCATGTCTTCCCTTCCCATGCCATGCCTTTCCTTTCTATGCCATACCTTTCCCTTCCTTTCCTTACCTTGCATTTCCATTCCTTTCCTTTCCTTTCCAAACCATGCCATGCCATGCCTTACCTTTACATTTCATGCCATGCCTTTCCATTCCATATCTATCCATGCCCTTCCTTGCCATGCCATACCATGCAATTCCTTTTCTTTCCATGCCATGCCATTCATTTCCAAGCCATGCCTTTGCTTGCCATGCCATGTCATTCCAAGCCTTTCATTTCATTGCCTTTCCATGCCATGCATTGCCTTTCTTTCCCATGTCATGCCTTGTCTTTGCAAGCCATGCCTTGCCTTTCCATGTAATTCCATGCCATGCCTTGCATCGCCTTGCCTTGCCATGTCATTCCTTTCCTTGGCTTTTCTTTCCTTTCCATTGCATGCCATGTCATACGTTTCTTTTCCATGCTATGGCATGCCTTTCCTTTCCATGTATTTCCATGCCATGTCTTTCCATGCCTTTCCTTTCCTTTCCATGCCATGCCTTGCCATGTCTTTCCTCGCCTTTCCATGTGATGCCATTCCATTCATTTCCTTTCCTTTCCATACCATGCCATTCCTTTCTTTTCCATGCCATGCCTCTCCTTTCCTTGTTGTGCTATGTCTTGTATTTCCATGCCATTCCATTCCTTTTTTTTCCATGCCATGCCATGCACTACTACATATGGGCGGATTATTCCATGAAAATTTTCCACGCTTCCACTAGTTTCATCATTTTTTTAAACAGGGTGGGATTTTCGTCGATATTACCATGCACGTTCGTCGCAATATCCACGAAAATATTAATTTAACCTAGTCTAGATTTTCTTCACTATAGTGACAAACTTTTATGGAAATAGCGACGAAAATTTTCCCTATCTCATTGGTCGGTGTTAATGGCTAGTTGACTATTTTATCTATATATATGTGACTTTAAGAGACTTTGCGACACAATTGCTATAGTTGCGACACTGTTCTTGTCTTTTGTTTGAGCTGTTTATATTTCCTGTCACCCACCAGTTGAAAAAATCCAATTCTTGATCTACATAGCTCAAATTTTGAACTTGCAAGGTTAGTATGTTATTTTTTATTGATGTACTCATTTAACTAGTAATTTTTATTTGAAATGTCCAATTTTCATTTAGCTTGTTTTTTCCTTGATAATATATTATAATATGTGTAGTACCATATTTCATGTCTTTGGTTTTAATTGGATCTAGTTAGTATATTCTATGGAAAAGGGTATGTGGATTCCATAATATTCTAGGTTTATGTAATCCACATACCATTTTCCCTTTAATTGTAGCTATAATCTCTCTCTCTTTTCATTGATAAAGATATGGAATTGCTCTTGAAACTCAACCCTGATCGGTGAAATGATAGTAATTGATTGCTATATTCCCTTCTTTAGCAGGGACTAATAAGATACATAAACACTAACCCTAAACTTATGTTAGGTATATATGTCATTATTATATAAAGAAAAAATTTGTACACATATGACCTTATTATAAAGATGGTATCTATGTCATCATGATGTTGATCCTCTACACATATGATCACTTAATTATTATAAAGATGTTGACCTTATTATAAAGATGTAGATCACTATAAATAAACATATCATAATTAAAAGGAGTAGCCAAAATATAAAAAATTGACAACTTAATGTTTGGTATGGGGTAGGTAAGACAATTACTTGTCAGGAGAAGGATTTGTCACAATGAACGAAAATGATAGGAAGCTTGCTCTGTTAAGAACGACATTAGAGGAAAGGGGCGATGGAAAATGTTATTGTCCTTGCAATGATTGTGGAGGCTTTCAAAATAGAAGACTTTTAATAACAACAACCCAAAGACATTGTAGGGAGAAGGGGCACGTTGAAGGGGGTTATGAATATCGTCCCTTGGTAAGAGGATTCAATATTTAATGTATTCTCTGTAATAATCAGTATGTCATGAATTTAGTAATATTTATTATCGTGATTTTTATATTTTCTATACACACTAACTTTTCTATGTTGTTTTCAAATATATAGACGATGCCCCCAAAGTGTCGACCTCTAGAGATTTATTTGCCAAGTACTAGCAGAAATACTACTTTACATGGAGATGAACTTTGAGATCAGAATATTGAAGTTGTTGATCAAGTCATTAATGATGATATGGATGGAGACAGCGTTAGTGATTCAAATCAAGAAGATGAGATACATAGATTGATCCAGGACACATTTTCTCCAATGGATGAGGACAACGAGGATGATGTTCATGATGTTTATCCTCTACTCGAGAAGTCACGTCAACCTCTTTATGAAGGCTCAACAACAAATCATTTATTTTCTATATTTTTGTTAGTGAACCTGAAGGTTTTGAATGGTTTATCAAAAACATGTATCACACAGATACTAAGGTATTTAATTTGTTAATTATTTATGACTGCATGTTCACAAATACTTAAAAGGTTCCATTTTTTCCTATATTGCTATTGTTTTCTAATTTGTAAATTAATATACTCGATGATATATTGATGATTAATATTGTTTACATTGACTTATTGTTTAGAATTTTGTAGATTGTTAGGTGATGTTCTATTACCGATGTCAAATATTTTTCCATGCACATATCGAGAAATATCCGTGATTATGAAAGAAATTTGAATGGACTATCAAACTATTGATGCATGTCCTAATGATCATATCATATATTATGGACAATATGCATTAGAAAATGAATGCCCACAATTTCAAATAAGTAGATATCGAAACGATAAAGCATCAAAGAAGGTTTCTCGCAAAGTTCTTCATTATATTCTGATAATTCCATGTTTCCAGTGGTTGTTCAGGTGCCAAAGTATAGCACAATTTATGGATTTCCATGCAAAGAACAGAAGTCGAGATGATGTTCTTCGAATGCCTGCAGATGGTTCTTCATTGAACTACATCGAAGAAAGGTGGTCAATTTTTAAAGAAGAACCTTGTAATGTTAAACTTCCGTTGGCAGCTGATGGTGTCAATCCATTTGGAGAGCTTCGTTCTACGTACTCAGTGTGGCCTATTTTTGCTATAAACAATAACCTTCCTCCTTGGATGTCGATCAAGAGAGAGCACACAATGTTGGCAATGATTGTTCGAGGTATTTAATTATCTTTTATTTGCTTTAAAGCATGACAAAATATTTCATTTATTTGTTTTGTGCATGGTAATTATTTCTTTTATATATCACGATATCTAGATAAATATAACTAATCATGTTGTAGGTCGAACCAATCAGGTAGGTACTAGGTTAAAGATATGAACATATATATTGAGCCTCTCATCGATGATTTGTTGAAGTTATGGGTTGGAGTCACTACGTATGACATCTATAGACCAATAGGGCAAAGATGATTTCAATTCCATGGAATACTATCATGGACAATTCATGATGCTCGCGGGTTAAGACATTTTTGTGGTATATTGTTACTTTATTTTTGTGATTTAATATTATATATATATATATATATATATTTTAAAAATCATGCATTATTTTAAATTGTAACTCTAATTTAATGCTACATTTATTCATATATCTTGTAGGTATTCAAACAAAGGGTAAATTTGCATGCCCAGTTTGTGTTCCTAGGATAAAATCTCATCGTTCAAGGAGTTTAGAAAAGGAAGTGTTTGATCAGTATAGGCACTTTCTGCCTAAGAACCATAGTTATCGAACTATAGACAAAGCAAAGTTCAATGGTAAAGAAGAAAACAGAAAAAAAACAACAAAGAATGACACCTCGCCTATGGAAGTTGGAATATATTAGAAATCGTCAAGGTATGCAAATTATTTATGTATGACCTAGTATATAAATCTTTGGTTAATTTCATTAGTATTAAATTCATTTTGTCCCATTATAAATTAGTGTTAATTTCAATTTGTTAATGTTTCATGAATGTTGTTAAGTCATGAATGGGCTTCCACTAGGAATGAAAATTTACCCGATGCAATTTAGTAAAGTTCCATACTACGAGCACCTACAAATGGTTCATTTGTTTGATACAATGCATATCAGGAAGAACATAACATAATTGTTATGGAAAATATTAGATGGAAGGACTGACAAAGAGAGAATTGGAAATATTTGTTGTGACATCTGAGAAGCTAATCATGCCTTGCAAAGTGTTATTATTAATTCTAATGGCGATGGTCATGAACAAAATACTAGTCTTCCTTGGTTATTGACGGAGCAACAGAGAAATATTGTAAAAGAGGTCATTCAAAAAATTAGGTTTCCAATGGGGTTTTCGTCGAACATACAAAATATCTTAACTAAAAAAGGTGATTTTGGCGGGATTAAAACACATGACTGGCATACATTCATTAAGGTAATTAGTAGGTTATAATATATTTGTTTATTGGTACGCATTTTTTGGAAACAAATAATTAATTTTTATTTTTTGTTACAATGTGTTCTACCTTTATCTCTCCTAGATGACTTTGACAACAACATAAAACAAAATATTTATGAACTTGGCAAATACATGAGGTAAGTATTGTTTTTTAAGGAAAATGTACTTCTTATGTGATTTTTATTGGAACTTATTGACATATTATCCTTTATCTACAAATTTATGTATTCCTTCATATTATTTTATTGCATTGACAATTGTAGGTGGCTATCATCAAAAGAAATACATAAAGAAGATATAAGGTATTGGAAGAGAGAAATTCCCCGACTAATGTGTCAAATGCAACAGTATCTACCTCCAGCATTTTTCAATGCACAAGAATGCTACCTCATAGACCAAGTTTAGGAGATTGAGTTATGTGGACCAGTCCACACAAGGTCAATGTGGATGGTGGAGAGGTAGTTGAAGTCACTGAAGGATTTTGTTAGACAAAGAGCACGTCCAGAGGGTTCTATTGTTGAGGAATATATGGTATATCAATGCATGATGTATATTAGTCAATATATACCTAAATTAGTAGAAAATATGATTGTGCCTCGCATTTGGCATCTTGACTCCATCAACAAATTTGAAGGGGAGGTCCTATTGGGGAAAGGTTAAATGAGGACTATGAAAGGTAATTATTAGATGTTGACGTAGATTTAATATATTACACATCTATTAAATTATTCATTTATTAACAATAACTAATTAATGATATTAAATTGTTATGACATCATATAGTTGCTCGAGAGTGGGATGCTTTACATTTATAAATTGCAAACAACCTTGATTGTATGGAGCATTGGATAGAATATACTGAAGAATACTTCGGTAGGTTACCATGGAAAGGGGTGAGTAAGATGATTAAACAGTGCATCGCCATCGAGATAAATTTCCTGATCTTACATCAAGGGAATTTGAATTATCCTTTGGTTTAAAAGATAAACAGGCAAGTTAAATTTGTTATCCAAATTTTCCTAGTTATTTCCCAATTTTTCAATGTATTTCGTTTGTTTAATTATTGAAATATATATTTAGTAAGTCCTATATGAGGATTATTAATTCACAATTTATTTTTTACTTGTTGTCCATGTTGCAGTTGAAACATCACAAGGCTATGTGGTGTAATGGTCGTAAATTTCATATCAAAATGTTGGATGATAAGATGAAAACCTCAGATTGTGGGATAACTGCAGTGTTTAAGGTCACCAACATTTTCTCTAGAAGTGACAGAAATCCAGAAGAAACTGAGAATAGGTACTATGGCCATTTGGAGGATATAATTGGGTGTGATTTTAATTCCTTTAAAATAGTTTTGTTTGAGGTTAAATGGTACAGGCTACGGATGCATGAACATGATCCTGAAAGAATTGTTATTGAGAATGATAATGGATTTACCATGGTTAATACAAGGTCATTTGAACCGGGTACATAGCCTTATGTTCTTCCAAGTCAATGTGAGCAAGTATTTTACTCAGAGGTACCTGATAAAGCAGGTTGGTCATACGTTGTTAGATATGATCCAAGAGGAAGACCAGTAAAGTACAATCATGTAGCTGAGGATGAAGATAATAATGAGGAATAAGATCATGATTATGAATATCAGGAGCAGGTGGCTCATGTAGTCGATGTGTCAAACGAAGAAGTTGAAGAGGTTGATCATCCAAATGTAGGAGAAAATGATATCATTGACGATATCGATAACTATAGTAGAGAAAATGACATTGATGATGATGTTGATATGAATGAGCCTTTCACCAATATCGATTCTGAACCGGATCCTGACACAGATGTTGAACTGGATGAAGAAGAAGATGACTGATATTTAATTGTTGAAAAGAAGAGGTATCTGTTTATAACTTTTATATGATCTTTATATGTTTTTATTTTGTATAATATAGTATATGATACATGTTATTTATAATTTCAAATTAGGTAATATGGGGAAATTGAGAGTGATGTGCGGGGGGGGGGCACATAATTAGAGCTTCCACCTTCACGTGGTTGCCCTTGTTTAGTAGATAATGAACTATTCTCGAAACCAAGAGGACATCTACGCGACTGTGCCTATTGATACCAACGATGTAGCTATGTCCATCATCAATTCATCATTATGATTCTCAAAATTATCATTCTCCAAATATCTTATACAAATTTTACAAGGAAATTGTACTAGGAAATTCATCTATGGAATTGTTATATATATGTCCAACATAATGATCCCCTATAATGTGGACATTATCCCTCAAGTAGGTTTCATGACTTCATGTTTGGGTTGTATATCAATGTTGTTGTTTATATCCCACATTGTGGATGGATAAAAATTATTGCTTGAGTGCTCATTGATCATAAAAGGCATGACCAAATCCTTGTAGATATTCTCCCAATAAGTTATCATGGACGGCTGCCAATATTTTTCCCCTCCCTTATCAATCGAGGATTTATATTGCATGATTGGTGTCTCATCAAGAAGTTGGAATTTGAAGTAGTGGCATCCTTTGATACCAATTATCTTGTGGTTATTTCCCAACAAGTGTTGATCCATGAATCTTTTGTAAGTCAAAAAATTTATGAATTAGATATGAGATGAAGAAATTGTGATTTTCACATCTATATGTTTTCACCATTTGTAGCAGTGAAAATATGTCTTTTTTCTTAATTTGAGCTGATGACCTCCTATAAGTTCCATTTATGTCTTCATGTGTCTATCCCATCGAGAGGAAACCATATTCATCAATGTAAAACACCCTTCTTGCTATTAGAAGCGATGGAAATGAAAACACATAGTGACTTTGTTACGACATGCTATTAGAAGGGATGGAAATGAAAACACATAGTGACTTTGTTACGACATGTACACTTATTTATTTGCATCAATAATACTAGTGTTAATATGTTGACATGTGATAACTCTTAAAAGATCTATATGAGGACTATGAAAAATGATTTGTTATTTTAATTTAGCCTAATTTAGACCTATTGATACCTAATTCTAATCATCACATACCTAATTCTAATCCTTCTCTAATATCCATATGTTTTAAATATATTAAAAATATCCTCCGACCCCTATATACTAGGAAATATATTGTTTTCATGTTTTTAGAATTTTAAACCCCCCAATATGAACTCACATAGTATATAATTGCCTAACTAGTGAAACCCCGTAAGAGGTTTACGTTCGGGGAATTATTTGAAAGTTGGATGGACATTCTATAGATAATTGTTCCATTCTATTCCACTCTCCATTTGTAAAATGGTATATCTTTAGGGGAAGAATAAGTAAGGGTCATCTACCCCTTTTGCATTCATATTTTTAATTCATCATTGTCATTGTTTAACCTAGTTTAGAAGGGTCAAAGGGCCATTTGATCCTTCATTCAGTGAATCCTTTCTGAAAGTCATGGAAGAAGTTTGCACTAGGGGAATAATGTGGAAAGTTCGATCAACCTTTCCATAGATAATTGTTCACTTCTAGTTAACTATCATTTTCCTGGATTGGTATTTCTTTAGGGGAGGAATAAAAAAGGGTTAGGAACTCCTTTTGCATTCATATTTTTAATTAATACTTATTGTTATTTGAGCTAGTTTGGAAGAATAGGTCAACCATTCCTGATAGAAATTTTCAACAAATCATTTTAAAATTAATAGAAGAGGTATTTGTTGGGGGAATCGTATGGAAGGGTAGACAAACCATTTTATAGAGAATTGTTCCATTGCAGTCAACTCTTAGTATCCTAGAATAGTACCTCTTTAGGTGAAGAATAAGGAAGGAATGACCACCACTTATGCATTTAGATTTTTAATTAATCAATTTTGTTATATCTCCTAATCTAGAAGAGTCGACTGACACATTCTTGTATAACTTCTCATTGAAGCCTTTTCAAACTCAAAGAAGAGATTTGCATTGGGATCATAACGTGGAAGGGTCATTTGACCCTTGTATATATAATTGTTTCATTCTAGTCAAATCTCCATCTCGTAGAATGACATTTCTTTAGGGGAATAATAAAGAAGGGTTGATTGCCCCTTTCGCATTCAATCTTTTTAATAAATCCTTTTCCCTTATTTGACCTAGTCTACAAGGGTTGACCAACTCTTCCTTGTATAAATTTTCAATGAATCATTTTCAAACTAATAGAAGAGGTATGTGCTAGGGGAATAATGTGCAAGTTTCAATTAACCTTTATCTAATGATAATTGTTCCATTTCAAGCAACTCTTTGACTCATAGAATGGTATATCACTAGGTTAGGAACAAGGAAGGGTTGGTCACAATTTATCGATTCATATTTCCAATTAATCTTTTTTGTCAATGAAGCCTTTCAAACTCATAAAAGAGGCTTTCACTAGGGCATAATGTGGAAGTGTCACCTAATTCTTCTTGATATAATTGTTATATTCCAACACTCTACATCTCATTGAATGTTATATATTTAACGATAGAATAATTAGGTGACTTATGTTTCCTAATCATACCAATGATGTACTTAGGGAAACTACTTCTAGACCACCAACGATGATTTATGCTTCCTGCTGAACTAGGAAATAATTCTCGATCCAATGCTGAAGAAAAAACCTGAAGTTGTCTTCCTTCCCTCAGTACATCCTGCCCAATCAACATTTGTAAAACCCAACAATATCACTCCACCACTGCGCTCATACAACAAATAGTACTACATTGTACCTCTCAAGTATCCAAACACTCAACCATGTGTATCCATGAGGGTTTCTCCTTGAGAATTGTTAGGAAGGAGTCATTTAGGAAATTTCCACTAATCAACTGCCCTATCTTTGGTTCTGAGAGGTGAGTCCCATGAAGTAGTTGATATTTGACTTTACAACAAAGTAGATAGAAAAGGCCCTCTATAGCCAAAGCATATAGGGATGACACCAGAGGGAATCCCTAACTAATTTATTGAAATAGTCCCATTTGTTCATATTTTCTTTTATTAATGAAGAAACAAGCCAATGAATTAGTAAAGCAGGTTTCCACACTAATTTTGAATCTGAGACTAAGTCCTATGACTTTGAGGTTCATTTTGATAAGGAG
>ML829203.1:63504-74747 GCA_009831015.1 Picea engelmannii | reverse complement strand
CCTTTCTGTAGGATATGGTCAAGACCTATTTAGCAACAAGCACACTCTTCGGAGTGGATAATGCCAAGGTTGGGACCAGAGGTTTGATTGAGACTCCTAGCTCTTTAAATAATGAATATTCCATGACCATTTCATTTCATATTAAAGGAAAGGTAACATGTTTCATGCATCTATGAAGAGGTATCTTATTGTCCATTCTATTAGGCTTCTATCAAGGTGTCTCTTGTATGAGGGAGGACACCTAAGATGTATTTTTATGGGCCTAGACATGTTTGGACAACCCTCATCCTTCTCTTTATTCTCTTTTCTCGGTGGGCCACGAATGATTTTGATGGAAGAGTTTGGAAGAGTTATAGTCTAGGCCTATTTGAATGATTTTTAGTTTATCTTTTGTCTAGAGTTATAGTCTAGGCCTATATAAATATATTATATATATATAATATAAAAAAACCAAAAATAAAAATGAAAATCAAAACAACATAAAATAAAAATGAAAATGAAACAAAACACAGCCACAACATAATTTCAAAATGCATACACTCACACGCAGAGATGCATGAACTCACCACCACCGTCCCACCACTTACATGCAGAGCTGCAAGCAACCACCATCACAGTCCCTACACAGATTTGGCACCACAATCCCATGACTCATGCGCAGAGCTGCAAGCAACCACCACCACATTCCCATGGATTTGGAGGATGGAAGGGAGAGGAGAACGGATTTGGAACATGGATTTGGACCATGAAAGGGAGAGGAGGATGGGAGAAGGAGGAGAAGGAGGGAGAGGCACACAGGAGGAGGCTAGGGCATGAACATTTGCACACAGCGTGGAAGGGGGAGAAGGAGGAGAAGGAGGGAGAGGTGCACGAGAGGAGGGCACGCAGGAGGAGGCTAGGGAAAACAGATTTGCAGAGGAGGGCACATAGATTTGCAGAGTAGGAGGGCACATGGTTTTGCACCGGAGGAGGGCACACTGCCGAAGGAAATGGTTTGACTTCTTTCTCCTATCTCTTGAGTATGCATGCTAATTTTTTGATGAAATGCTTGATAAAATGTTGGATGAAATGTTTGATAGAATGATTGATTAAATGCTAAGTCATCCTTTTAAAATGCTCCAATCGTACCCTTAGCACTAGGCTCATAATCGGTTTCAAAATTGAAGAGCCCTAACCATAATTGTTTACAACTCACACATGACCAATCCCCTTGATTGTGCCATGAGAAGGAAAAATCCCCATGGGAGTAGTGTAAGTTAATAACCATCGAATATACTCCAAAATGAATATTTGAAGAAAGTGTCAAAGAATTTCAGGATAGGGAAACAAGTAAGAATGAAAAAAATAATCTAGCAGTTCTTCCCCAATTTCATATAATGATCACTGAGGTCCTAGACACTTTTATCCTTGAATTTGAATCCCTTTGCAACACTTATGAATACAATAATTATGCCCAACTGAGAATTTTCCCCTTTCCTTTGAAGGAAATATCCCTCAAATGGTTCATAGCTCTAGATATAGATAATATTTAGACATTGGAAACTATGAAGAATCTTTTTATAGAGAAATACACTGAATATTGAAAATATGGAGACTGATCAAGAGATTAACTATTCCAGATGACTTAGAAAGGACAAATCATTAGAGGACTATGTTAAGATATTTCACTTTGGTTAAAAGAGATCTATCGATTGCTCAATTGACAAAAACTCTCCTAAGACAATTCTCTTGATAGAACTAAGAGATAATGATATGGAAGCTTTAAATTTGATCACATTTATAGATATTTACAAATGCACTTATGATGAGATAATACATGCTTGAAAAAACTACTCAAGAGTTTCTACTAAAAGGGCTAAAGGAATCAAAGGAATTGTTGAACAAATCTCCATGAGGCAACAAGCATCTAGGTGTGGAGATAGCTCACAACAAAGAGGCAACACGAATCGAGGTGTGGAGGGAGCTCACCATGAATTGAACTTTGGTCATCGTTATGGCAACTGCTTCGAATTGCCTCTAGGCCATAGTGCGACGGGTGTGCATGCAAACACACACACATATGCCCAAAGACACTTCTACCATTTGTCTCAACCCTTGATCTCTTCTACCATTGGGTGCACATCCACTGAGCATGTATATTTCAGGCATGCATATATTGTACACACTTGTTAGGTGCACCCTTGTCTGGTGCTCTTGGGTACCTTGGGTCCAATTGTTCCACACATGGCACTTTAGGTGCAACACCATTGGAAATTGAACAGTTAGTAAATAATTCATGAAGAAGGAAGACGCACCATTGGGGATAGTTGAAGTTGGAAATGAGGGAGCTTGGTTCCACCTTATAGTGAAGAATTTTGCAAGTGCAGGGAAAGTCTCATATAAAAGGGGTATGCCTTAAAAGTGATGAGGAATAAGGGAAGAACTCATTCACAAGGACTATTGTTTTTTTGTCAAATCTAGCCCATATAGGTCAAATTATTCACTAGATTCCTTGTTTGAATCTTCTACTAACTTCATTTATCCACATATAACTAGAATGTCTTTATTATATAAGAAAACATCCATCATTCTAGATACTATTTTCACTATGGATTCCACTATGAATTCAATCCTAGTGAGTGTTTGTTACAATACCTTCACTATATTGTTGTCCATCAAACATTGCATACAAATTTCTCTTGATGTATCACATTTAAATTATCCATCAATTCCAATTCCTCCAAGTTATATACTACAAGGTTTTTCATCCCCTTTACAGGTTGTAAAAACCATGCTCAAGGAATCCATTCTGCCAATGTCTTCATGTTGCTTCCTTATTGTAGGGACGACACATGGATATTGAAGCCTAGCGAGTCTATTTTACAAAACCTTCATTCAATTGTTTTCCATCGAAGGTTGCATAAGATTTTCTCTTGATGTCTCACATATAGATTATCCATCAATTACAATTCCTCCAATTTATCTACTACAAGCTTTACCACCCCCTTTACAGGTTGTAAGGATGAAACATGGATCTTGGCCTAAAAGGATGACCAAAAAATCTAAGTGAGTCACAAGCACTTCCTTCAGCTTCCTTGGGAATTATTTCCCTCATAGTCATCCATGCGAATAATGGAGAAAATTGCAATTCCACTCCAATCTCTAAGCTTGAATGTGGTTCCATTGGTCATTCCATCAACCTTGTAACAACCCTAGTCAAATAACTAATTGTCAAAGTTAAATAATTTCTTAAGGTTTATTAAGTTTAATTAATTACATAATTAATTGTCCTAATGTATATTAATTAATTATTGTTTAATGTATATTAATTAATCGATTAATTAATTAATTAACTCATTTAATGTTTGGGTAACGAATTAAAGTTTAATAAATTTTAATTTATTTAAAAGAAAACTTAACGTATTGAGGGATGGTTTGCATTGAATGGAGGGATAAGGTGGTTGGCATTGAATAGAGAGGCGGTGAATGGATGGGGGGATATGAGGGGGAAAAGACATTCGAGAGGGGGACTTTGGATTTTAGGGGTAGGGAGAATTTTCAAGAGAAGGGGAGATTGTATTGGAGCATTTTTCTGGGGGAGGGATTGGAAAAATGTATTTTCTTCTTTTAGGATGGAGGAATTTGTTGGACTGTTACAGGGGAGCATCGGTTGCTGGGAGTTTTGGGCTCGGGAGCCAGGAATCCTGACGGAATCCTGGAGCTAGGGAGCCGGATAGGCTATGTTCCTAGCTAGCAGGGAGTAAAGATTCGGTTTTGGGTAGAGTTTGGGCAAAGCAGCGAGGACAGATGGAGTTGGGGAAACAACATCACTGAGAGGTATTTATGTCATTATCGATATGATGGTTCACTATTTTACTAAGCTGTGTATGTTTTTTTTATATATGTGATATGTATATCAGGTTGCTCGATTATAATTTTCTGAACCTTGAACTGTTAGTTTGTTAGTTGTTGAATATAAAACCGAAAAGAAATTATGATATAAATTTTATGTTTAAATGTATTAAGTTTTATCTTATGTTAGCAAGGATACTACACATGGTATCAGAGCCAAGTTTAAAAACTTGGACCAGGGCCTACCCACCTACCCACCCACCTTTGAAACCGAAAGTTAGACATGCATAACCATAATTTTAAAGAACCTTTAAACAATCCTTATTGAAGCCTGAAGCAGCCAGAGGTAACCCATAATTGACCCTTATAACCCTTGAATAACCCTGAAACCACTAATAAGAATTATGAAATAGAATAAGATGTAGCAGGAAGGAGTCATGCAGTTTTGTTCCATCCTCCCATCTCTGGTTTCAACCACCAACCACATGTTTACTTGTAAGAACCTTCGCCTACAAAGGATAGTGAAAGACATCATAAAAGAAGCATAAGATGGGTCAAACTTTGTAATTATATAAAAAAACAACAACAAAGAAACAAACTTTATTTAAAAACAAAAGGTGTAATCCCTTGGACATTGATAAAATTAGCTTAGCTATCTTATCTTCTATCTATATTCACATGGGATAAGAGCACGTGTCAAGCCAACAATGTAGAAACATAACAACAATCATGTTATGTCAAGGATCTGCCCAAAATTCCATAGAAAACAACCAAATGAGTGAGTAAAAGAGAAAAAAAAAGGTTGTTCTTAACATCATGGCAAGAATTGGGAAAAAGAAAAAAAAATGTCAGACAGAGGTAGGGAGAAGCCTACGATTAGAATAAGTAAGAAATTTGGAAACACTAGCATTGAAAAATGTCCATAATTGAGGTTAAGAGTAAATTTTTTTTTAGCCCGCAGGTTATTTACCAAAGAAAACTCCATTTAAACCTTAAGACCTAGTCTGAATACCAAAGAAAACAAGTTTTGAGGCTTATATCTACAAGTGTGACAAGGTGAAAGCCCACACATTATCATTTCACTACGCATCTCCACTAGAATAATAATAATAATAAAATAATGGAAAAAAAAATAATAAATAATGAAAAAACATGGTCTCCACCAAAATCGAACCGAGACCTCTCCACCAAGCCAAGCACCCAAGACCGAACACTAAACCACGTAGGAGGGAAACCACAAGGGGAGTTTTGTTGTACAATGTGTCTCCACCATAATCGAACCGAGACCTCTCCACCAAGCCAAGCACCCAAGACCGAACACTAAGCCACATAGGAGGGAGACCACAAGGGGAGTTTCATTGTACAACGCGTCTCCACCATAATCGAACCGAGACCTCTCCACCAAGCCCGGTGGACGAGACTAGAGCCAATCCAGGAGAGGGAAAGCACCAGTCAAATCTACAACATAGTCATCAAACTCCAAAGATGTCACAAGGAAGCATTCACATAACAACAACACACAACCTTAACAACAACACACAGTCCAACTCCAAGCCATTGAGGAGAAGGGAATATATATGGGCATAATGCGTCTGGTCAAGTAGCCAGTTCAGACAATAAGGGAGGGAAACACAAAGCCACAAGGAAGAGGATCCCACAAGGGGCACAAAGAGTGCTCAACTCTGCCCTGCCCTTAAAACAACACAAAGCCATGAGGAGGAGAGCCCGTTAAGCAGTTATGCACAACGCATCAACTCAGCGCAACCATCGAGCCAATAACCTAACATAACAACACATAGTCCAGTGCACCATCACCAGCCCACATGACCTACAACCACAACACACGATAAAAAAATATATATAAGTCACCATAACCAAGCGCAAGCGCCAGCTCACACGACCTGCAACCACAACAAGAAGTCAACACATAAGTCACCAAAACCAAGCGAAAGCACCAAGCCAAGAAAACCTGCCATCAAACAATGCACTACATTTGAAACACTCGCTAGACTTATCCTGTCGCTGAGAGAATAAGGAACGGCCAGGGGCCTCACAAGAAGAAACGATTGAGGAAAAGAGAAATTAGGGTTAAGATAGACAGCTCGGGACTATGCGTTGGGTTCTAGGTAGTGATGATTGAGGCAAGGGGGCATGTGGGCCTCATGCGAGGACCCACAATGCCCGTTTTATAATTTGATTATTTTTTTATTTTTTTATTTATTTATCGTTTTAAGTTAATTAATTATTATTATTTTTTTTAATTTTAATTTTAATTTATTATTTATTATTATTAATTAATTAATAATTAATAATAATAAATAAATATTTTTTATTTATTTATTATCATTGCTTTAAATTATTATTGGATTTAAATGTTAACTGATTAGATTAGTTAAATTTGAATCATTTAATAAAAAAAATTAAAAATTATATATTTAATTTATATTTAAATTTATGTTTAAAATATATTTTAAATTGTATTTAAATTTAGGTTTAAACATATATAAGTTTATGTTTTAATTATAAATTAATGTGATTAATAAATTAATGCGATTAATTAAAAATGGTTAATAAATTGAAATGATTAACTAAATTAGTGATTAATTAAGTACTTAATGAATTAATCACTAATAATAATACTAACTTTTGGGATTAAATTGAATGTGTGGATTAAGATGAATGAAACTTAGGTTATGTTTAGTCTAGATTTTTAGTTCTTAATAATTAATCAACATTAGGTTGAAAATCACATTAATTAGTTTTAAATGAAAAGTTTAAGGACTTAGACCAAGATAAGTGGGAGGGGGCTTCATGCACACTAAGCAGGTAAGCTAGAGAAATTGGCGAGTATGGTGCAAAGATAGCGTAGATACTAGGAGAGGGAGTCATTAGTTTTCTTAGGCGAAGACATCAAGCTTATACACTTTAACCCTAACCTAGCCACCTCCCCTAAAGAGAGTAATGTCTGTTTACAGACAAATTAAAAAAACTTACGCCTAACCCTGTTTTCTAGTTTAAGTTGCGCAAATGTGAAATGTCCTTGAACTCACCCTGGCAAATTTGGTTGATGCAGATTAAATTATACCGGATGGTTAGGACTCGAGGAAATCAAGACAGAGGGGCATCGTCCAGGGACCGCCAGCACCGCCACCACCATCCCCTGAACTAGCTCTCATACTGTGCTCTTTGGAGGCCATAAACGAGACTTTAAAGGGGCGTCAATCAATAGGGATCAAAGTGGAGCCCCCACCATCTAGAACGGGTAATCCAGAAGCATCAAGGGATTTAGGGGGAGGACCTCCACCCAAAGACATCACTAGAGAACTGCAGAAGATCAAACTTCCGGAGTTCGCCAGGGGTCGTCCCAATGAACGTGCAGAAGCATGGTTGGAAGGCATGACAAGGTGTTTTTCCTTGAGAGACTATGCGTCCACCTCAAAGGAGAAGATAGAAATTTTTCAGTTGAGAGACAGTGCCTTGAAATGGTGGGGAAACCTGGAAAGGAAACTACATCTTACCCTGGACACCGTATCTTGGGAACTTTTCGAGGAGAGGTTACGAAGGAAATATCTACCAGCTTACTATGAGGAACAACAGGTGGGAGAATTTCATGCTCTAGTACAGGGAAACATGACCGTAGAAGAATATGAGATCAGGTTTATGGAATTGGTCAAATATGTTTCATACATGGATAATGACCAACGACAAGCAGAACGCTTTGTCTATGGGTTAAACCCTAAGATAAGGGCTATGGTGCGGATGCGTAAACCGTCTTCAGTAGCAAAAGCAGTGGAAAATGAGGGTTATACGGAGGAACACATGAACTTAAATGGAAGTATGAGACTGACCTTTCTGCATCATCCTGGATTCGTGGGGAAGGCCCCTAGGACATTTCCCAGGGGAGGGGGCTCAAGGCCACCTCCATATGGAAATAGAGTCTCACCAAGGACAATAGCTGCAGGTATTTCAATGGCAGCAAGTGCAGCATCCCGTTCATCACCAACAACACAGGCGGGTCCACGACCATCTCAGGGAGTAGCTAGTAGGGGCAGGGGTTCCAGGGGAAGGAACTCATTTTAGAGATAGTCAAAGAATAGTGCGTAGGTTCAATCTCATGTTACCTGTTGGGGATGTGGAGGACCCCATTACCAGCGTGACTGCCCAGAGTTACAATCAATATTTGTGCATAGAGAAGGAAAGGCCTCGATGGGAAGAGCAAGTGGTAGCCATTAGATTTACATAGAGGTTAATAATCTCTAGGAATAACATCAATCCACGGTGGTGGAGTCATCAAGTACACTAAATCATATCAATGTTAAAATTTAATTTGATTCTAGTGCTATAGATAGTTTTATTTCACCATCTGCATTAGAAAAGAGTGGTTTGGCAGCCTAGGAGTATGATGACTTTAAACAAGTCAAGTTGGCTTCGGGGGAAAAACAAGTGGTAGGACCTAGCGTTGATAATTGTATAGTAGACCTAGGAGTGTGTACTACCAGGTTGAAGGTATACGTCACTGCTCTCAGGATGTATGACCTAATCATTGGAATGGATTGGTTAGAAGCTCATCGAGCTTTGGTAGATTGTTTCACAAAAAGGGTTCTTTGTGTCGACGATGAAGGAAGACCAGTAGAGATCCATGGTGTATAGAGACGGGTGTCTCTATGCTTTATCTCAACTTTTAAGGTTAAGCGGTGCATGAGGCAAGGTTGTCGACTATATGTAGTGGAAGTACTGAATGAAAGAAAGGGACCCTCCTTGGATCAGTACCCGGTATTGTCAGAATTTAAGGATTTTTTTTCGAACGAGTTACCAGGGTTACCTCCTAAGAGGGAGCTTGATTTTACTATTGAGATAAAACCTGGTGTAGAACCAATTTCCAAGACTCCGTATCGGATTACAATGCCAAAACTTTGTGATTTGCAAATGCAGTTGAAAGAACTACTGGACTTAGGGCTAATAAGGCCCAGTGTCTCACCTTGGGGTGCACCAGTAATTTTTGTAAGGAAGAAGGATGGCTCCTTACAATTGTATATAGATTACAGGGACTTGTACCATGCTACAGTGAAAAATGGGTACCCAATGCCTTGAATAGATGACCTCTTTGATTAGATGAAAGGAGCAACGATATTCTCAAAAATTGATTTGCGATCATGGTATCACCAGTTAAGGATTAAGGAAGGCAATATTCCTAAAAATACCTTTCAAACTTGGTTTGGACATTACGAGTTTGTCGTAGTACCTTTCGGATTGACCAATGCGCCAGCAGTATTCATGAGCCTCATGAATGGCGTATTCCATAATTACTTAGACCGTTTTGTACAAGTCTTTCTAGATGGCATCCTGATCTATTCCAAAAATGAAAGAGAGCATGAGAAACACTTGCGAGTGGTGTTGTCCTGTCTTAGAGAGAACAAATTGTATGGGAAGTTGTTGAAGTGTTCCTTCTTCAAGAAAGAAATCCACTATTTAGGTCATATCGTTTCCGGTGAAGGAATCTTTGTGCACCTAGAAAAGGTAAAGGCCATTATGGAATAGCTAGTGCTGAAAAATGGCCATGAGGTAAGAAGCTTCATGGGGCTAGCAGGTTATTATCGGAGATTTGTGGAAGGTTTCTCTAAAATAGAGAAACCCATCACCACTTTGCAGCGCAAGGGGGTCAGGTATGAATGGACAGAAAAATGTGATAGTGCATTCATCGAGCTTAAGAGGTTACTAACTAGTGCGCCAATTTTGCGAGTGTCGGATATGGAAAAAGACTTCAGAGTTTGCATAGATGCCTCGAAGAAAGGGTTGGGGGCCATGCTAATGTAGGATGGAGGAGTGATAGCTTATGCATCAAGGAAGTTTAAGAAACACGAAGATCTTTACGCTACTCATGATTTAGAGTTGGCAGCTGTAATGCTAGCTCTGAAACTTTGGAGGCACTATCTTGCGGGGCGAAAATTTAAGCTCAAAACAGACCATCAAAGTTTAAAACATCTCTTCACTCAAAGGGATCTGAATGCCAGGCAAAGGAAATTGAGTGAGTTTATGAGTGAGTACGATTTTGGTATTTCATACATCAAAGGAAAGGAAAATGTGGTCACAGATGCCTTGAGTAGGAGACCACGTGTCTTCTCCTTGGTACCTTTAAAAGTCAATCTTAGGGAACATGTGTTGACGCAACTCCATGGAGATAGTTGGTATTTAAAGGTTACTTCAAACCTCCAGAGTGGGAGGCAATTAGATCCAAAGTATGAAGGATATAGTATGGAAGTAGACAGACTGTTAAGATATCGAGGGAGGATGTACGTCCCCGAAAGTGGGGATGTTCAAAGCACCATATTGAAGGAAGCCCATAGAGCACTTTATTTTGTGCATCTGGGTGTGAAGAAGATGTACACAGACATGAGGAAGATCTTCTTCTGGGTAGGCATGAAGCATAATGTAGTCCATTTCATCACCAAGTGCCTAGAGTATCAACAAGTGAAAGTCGACCACCACCACCCGGTAGGCCTCCTACAACCACAAGATGTTCCTATGTCCAAATGGGAAGTCATTTCTATGGATTTTGTTGTGGGGTTGCCGCTCACATCTCACAGACACAATGCCATTCTTGTGATAGTTGATAAGTTAACCAAGAGTGCTCATTTTATTCTGGTTAGAGACACTTACGATGTCACTGATGTGGCATGTGTGTTTGTAAGTGAGGTCATCCGTTTGCACAGGATACCTAAGAAGATTATTTCAGATAGGGGCTCCAGATTCACTTATAGGTTTTGGACAAGTTTACAGTCAACATTGGGGACTCAGTTGAACTTAAGCATAGCTTATCATCTTAAAACAGATGGGAAAACTGAGAGAGTAAATCGAGTCATGGAATGCATGCTTAGGATGTACGTCATGGATAATCAAACCCATTGGGAGAAGTACCTACATTTGGTAGAGTTCGCCTACAATAACAGTTTTCATAGCTCCATCGAAATGCCACCCTATGAAGCTCTATATGGAAGGCCATGCTGAACGTTGTTGAGTTGGGATAGATTAAAAGATCAAGTAATAATTGGGATAGAATTGATTCAAGAGATGGAGGAATAGGTGATTCAGATTAGGAAGAGACTAAAGGAAGCACATGATAGACAGAAAATTTATGCGGATGCACATAGGACTGATCAAAGTTATAAAGTGGGAGATCAGGTTTTCATTCATATCAGGCCTAATAAGAGTGCAATTTGGTTCGATAAGGGGATAGATTTGTCACCTCGATTTATAGGACCATTCATAATTCAAGAGAAAATTGGACCCGTTGCCTATCGTCTCGTACTGCCACCCCACTTGCATAAAACTCATAATGTTTTTCATGTATCTGTTCTACGTCATTATGTTGTTGATGAATCACATAAACTAAATTGGAAGGAATTGCAGGTATC
>ML829203.1:39487-63454 GCA_009831015.1 Picea engelmannii | reverse complement strand
GAAAATTGGACCCGTTGCCTATCGTCTCGTACTGCCACCCCACTTGCATAAAACTCATAATGTTTTTCATGTATCTGTTCTACGTCATTATGTTGTTGATGAATCACATAAACTAAATTGGAAGGAATTGCAGGTATCGGACATGGGAACCCTCACGGTAGAACCTTTATGCATATTGGACCGTAGAGTCCAACATCTCGGGAACCATCTGGTAGACCAAGTTAAGGTCCAGTGGGACAAGTATAGTCCAAGATCTGCTACTTGGGAAGATGTCGAGACGTTACGACAAGATTTTCCCTCACTTTTTTGACCACCTTGAGAATATGTTTCTCGAAGGTTGGGTGTATGTAACACCACCTTTTGACTTAGACAACCAGGATTACCTAAGGCCTAAACACCTTTATTTTCTATTCACAGTGAAACTATTAAATGATACACTTGAACTTTTAAGATGTATGAACCTTTATGAATGTTTAAATGTTATTGATGATGATGGATATGATGCGATATATTGTGAGAATGTAAATTTTATGAATGTGTAAATGTTATCGATGATGATGGATATGATGCGATATATTGTCAGAATGTAAATTTTATGAATGTGTAAATGTTATTTATGATGATGGATATGATGCGATCTATTATGTGAATGTAAATTCTATGAATGTTTAATTGTTATTGATGATGATGGATATGATGCGATATTTTGTGTGAATGAGAATCCTATGAAGTTTTAAAAGCTATTTGAATGATGTTGAATATGACACAATCTATTATGTGAATGATAATTCTATGAATGGGTAACATTAATTGAATTATGGGATATTATGAGATCTATTTCTAACTTGAAAACTTTGAGGTTAAAGTTGTTGGTATGGGGATACCAAATTGAGATGTTAGTTGTATGAAATTACATGATAATAATGCAAAGATGCGTATGAGTTTGTGTTACAGACTAAGATGTAGGTCATTGGGCTACGAAATGGCCAAGGGATAATGATAATGAAAGTGGATGTCGTGACCACTGACCAAGAAACAATATGGTATGAATCTTTGTATGTGAAATTATATTGGTTTGGATGCATTGCTATGATATGTGGACCAGTGCAGGATTTCAGGTGGTGAAACTACCCAAAACTGAATAAACGATGACAAAACTCCCAGCAACACGGTGCCACTGTATATTCCGTTGTAGGGTGTCGACCCTAGTCTTGTTAGGAGGGGTGGAGGCATTTCCCAGAGTGTATCCTTCGAAACTTGAAGTCATGGGAGGACGGTGTTAGCTCACGCTCCCCTAGATGTGTGATGATGACTGTCAGTTGCCTGCTGGGGAAGCTTCATCAAAATAGTGACACTTCCTCTTATGGGTTCTATTTGGAGTTAGGTCAATACAGTTGATGCTCCAAGATAGTCCAATAGAGGAAGGATAGGAATGAAGATGGAAGTAAATTAGGGAGGAAGGATGAGTAGAAATAGTTGAGAGTGTATGGAGATTTGTCTTATGTTGGAATTTATTGTTTTTCCTTCTGAAAAGAAAATGGGTATATATGAATATTCATAATTATGTAACTAAACTACAATTGTCTAAATAACATTGTTGAGCTATATAATTGTAATTAAAGGATTTCACAAACATTTGATTGGTTTATTGTCTTTTATAAAATGAATAGTCTTTTTGAATGGATTGGATGCATATGGAAGGAGGAGATAGAATATATGTCGAGGGTCCCTTATTCATCAGCAGTTGGAAGCTTGATGTATGTGATGGTTTGCACAAGACCAGAAATTGCACATGTAGTGGGAGTTGTGAGTAGGTATATGAAAAATCTAGGTAACAAACATTGGGAGGCAGTAAAGTGGATTCTCAGGTATTTGAGAGGTACCTCTACTCATGCATTATGTTTTGGTTTTTCAGACACTATTCTATAGGGATATTTTGATTCAGATATGGCAGGTGATAAATATAGGAGGAAGAGTACCACAATGTATGTTTTTACTGTAGGTAGAACACCATTAAGTTGGATTTCGAAATTGAAAAAGGGTCTTTCAATTTCAATAACAAAGGCATAGTATGTTGCTGCTACAGAGGCTAGTAAAGAGATGATTTGGTTACATAAGTTTATGGAGGAATTGGGAAAGAAGCAAGAGAATAACAGGTTGGAATGTGACAGTGAGAGTGTCATTCATATTTGAAATAACTCAACCTTCCATTCAAATACTAAGAATATACAACTCAGGCACCATTTCATACGATCCGTCTTCGAAGATGGAAATTTGAAGTTGGAAAAGATACACACTAGTAAAAATCATACAGACATGTTAAAAAAGGTAGTAACCATGAAGAAACAAAGTTCCAGCTCAATTTTAGTTCGTCTTCAAGAATGAAGATGAAGATGAGAAATTTTCTAGGTCCAATAAGGATCATAGTCCAGCATATACAACAACGGTGGAGTTGTTGAGATTAGTCTCCAAGTGGGAGACTGTTAGTTGTGGAGCCTGATTATCTTCCTAATTCAGAGGTCTTTTTTTTCAGCCATGTTTATACCCCATGAAGACTTTACACCTTGGAAGAATGTACACTCCTCCACGTAGGGGAGTGCAGAGGGGGGTTATCGCCTCTATGGGGTTTGGGGGCAAAGCCCCCGAAGGAAAAGCTTCCTTATAAATGTATATTGTAATTTCATTATAAATGTGGGTCTTTCATTATAAGGTCGCATGTCTGATGATAGAACTTATGTTAGGGTTTTCTTCCCTAAAAGGAAACCCTCTTTTATGAGGGAAATGTATTGTGGCTATGTATCATTTTGAATATTGTATTCTGATTGAGGAGACTGTGAGAGAAATAAGAGGAAGTTACAACAGGTGTCTTGTAGGTTGTATCCCTTCATTTGTTGGATAATAATAAAGGAAGGACCTGGAAATTTCTCTGGTGGATGTATTTCACACTGGGTGAACCAAGTATATCTGTGTCTCTATTGTATTGTGTGTCTTTTGTTCTTTATTTCTGCATTTGTTTTATTTTATTGTTCTGTGGTCTTGTTTTTCTAATAGGACTCCCATAAGAAGTCTATGTATAAGATAATATCTATGGAACAACTTTTTTTTATATCTATTAGTATAAATTTTGTCCTTGTTTAAAAAAAAGTGGACTTTGATTGACCAAAATATATGGTAACAATTTTATAAATATTTAATAAAATATGACAATTAATACTATAGAAGATTTTATTTCCCAAACACAAAATGTGTTATGCAGTGTTTTTAAATGAATAAAATAGGATTACATCGTCTATGAAATTAAAAAAGGAATAAATAGTTATCTTTTGGGGTATCTAAGACAAGTACTTCTGCATTGGCAGTGTCTAGCATGTGGAGGTGTCCGAGCGACACTCTTTAGATTGTTAAAGAGAATTTTATGTAATGAATAAAGTGACTTTTTGTAAGGTTGAGTGACTTAAGTGATTTAAGACATCTCCAAAAAATATTAAGTCATGACCATTAGATCGTGAGATCCAAGATCTAATCTTGGTCATTGAGATATAGGGTTAGGGTTTTAGTCATTAGGGGATTATAAAAGCATATCCAAGGAGAGTGAGAGGCACATAATGAGTACATAGGAGCAAGAGGAAGTCTTTTACATGTACTTGCGTCTAAGTGGGAAGGGATGAGGAAAGGGTGTATGGAGAAACTAGGGAGATAGTAGCTAGGTGGGCTAAGCTATCAAATGCAACATTGTAATCCTCTAATGGGCCATTATCCCAAGACGTGAGCCCAATATTTTATCTAATAAAATCAAACTCAAAACCGGTTTTCCTGCAAGGTTTTTTCCAGGGGTTTTTACCTGAATCTTATGTGCAAATGTGTTCAGTTTCTATTTTATGCTTTCACCGAGTTTTCATTGATAACCTAGTTTTGTAGTTAATAAATAATGTGATTTTATTTCGAGTTAAATTTCTGGTGCTAGATTAAGAAGAATTCAACTTGGTATCAGAGCTTGTACTTTGAATATGAAGCCAAGATTTGTAGGAGATTGATATAGGTAGCGATAAATTTGCATGTTTGCAGGAATTTTTAGGTGGGGGGTGAAATGAGAATCGAAAAAAAAAATAGTTACATTGTATAGTCGCATCCATACATTGTACTGTTACAGAACAAATTTGTTGTAGATTCAGGCTCGGGCTCGTATGGTGGACAGTCTGTGGGTGAGTAAGGAGTGTGAGGCTGTTGTGAGGTGAAGTGTTGTCACATGGGATGAGACCGACCACACCAACATCCAAACAGCCGCTAGCATTAAGTCGAAGAGGCACTAGATTGAGGCAAGGGTTGTGGGAACCACAACTGCTAGATGTGGAATTCAAAGCTAAATATGTCTATAGACTCGAGCAAGGATGTGTAGGATAAGGTAGAAATACTACATCATAAGAGATAGACAATGAAGGAAGCAAGGTGGTGTTTTAGTGTGGAAGCCATGTATAGGAGCACCTGAGAGCTCATTGGAGGAGTTGGATCAGTCAGAAGAGCCTCCAATAGAAAAGGATATGAGGTAGCAACATACATAAGCAAAGACAAAGTGGATTGGGATAAGTAGTTGTGTAAGGTGCACATGGTGGACGACACTAGAAGATAGAGACGGTGTCGAAATATCGCTGGGAGACAACATCGACACAGCAAAGGTGTGGTATGACAACACAATGCCTGAATAGTCCTCAATTGAATGTGGACCCTGAACAGGATCGAGCTACAACAAGTGTGCAGTGGCCATCGACTGGGTTCATGGAAGCACTAAAATAATAGTCATTTGAATTCCAGTAAGATACCATACACGTAAACTAGTTTCCAATCATCACATGGTGGTGGAGGAGAGTTTCAAAAGAAAAGAAGGTTACATGGGGTGTGAAGTGATGACTAGAGGATGAACTGAGTGGTGAAGGTACATGGCTAACAAAAGATCCACTAACACACATGGAACTGAGTGTGCGAGGATTCAGAAGCCAAGGAGAGGATATTTCAACATTGGCTACAGTTTCATCCAACTAGGACAACTGACTAGCATGGCAACTATAAATCCCTTGCGTAGCACCCGAGCAATGAGCAGACTACCCAATTTGTTTTTGGGAAGTGAGTATAGGTCTAAGAAGTAGGCTAGGATAGATGGGAAGTATCTAGGAAAGGGTTTGGAAAACTTATAAAATGACCTAGGCAGCACTAGGAGGTTGAGAGAAGCCCTGAGAATTCTTGGGTAGAGGTTAGGGCAATAGGTAGTGGGACTTGGAAGCAAGTTCGTAAGGCCAAATTTGAGAAGGTTGTCAAGAAGGTAGCGTTGGATAATATTTCTATATGATGTGAATGAGTTTGATGTTCCTTAGTTTTTCTAAGAAATACTCATATTGTCATGTAGATTGTGGGATGCATACCATGCATGTAGTGAATGGGGTTGGATGTGTGAGATTCCATCTAGAGTTAGGATTTTTTCTAGAGGTGGTAGGAGTGATGTATGTCCCAATGTTGAAATTTCTCTCACTGTCGGAATTGGAGTACATAGAGTATTCATTTATGTTCAAGGATGGATAGGTACTCATATGTTCAGAGGGAGAAAATACTCAAGATGCAACATTGAGGCTTCACATGAGGGATGGTCTGTTGTACAGGTTGCTAGGATATGATGTGTGTGGGTCCAAGGAGATCTTGGATCGTATATCAGTTCATAGTGTGTCATAGGTAGTCAGAGGGTATTCTAGTGCAAAGAGAGAAGGTACAATAACAATAAATTCGTAACGACCTCACTGTTATGACTACAAACGAAGTGCAATAGGTAATTTATTTTTTTTGCGTTACGATAAGGAATAGTCACACAAAATTTGTAGAAACGCCTAATAAACATGAAATCATAATTAAAAACATTACAAGCAACACATATTTGAATCAATAATGACACAAGGCCAACACATCATCATAAATCACAACGACACATGATCCACACATAAAAGTAAGAGCGACAGAGTTCAACACATCACAATCAACTAAAGCAAAAATAAATAAGGATCAACCATGTCACTTAATACAAATAACTACCCGCCCAACCTATTCTACATGGTTAGGACCTCAAGGACACATAAGCAACACTCAAGCCCATGATTGATTTGATTGATTTTGACTATTTAATGTCTCAGGGCTGGAGATTGTTCTGAGGAACAAGGAGGTGTCTAGATCCCACTAATTCAATCAAGCCGAAATCAACTAGATCAATTAATCAATCCTAGACATAAATTATTTATGGCACAATGGTAGTCATCAACTTTATCAATCATATATCAACATTTATGGAACGCAAAAAATCTAATTTCCAAAACAATCATTCATCACATAAAATATTCATTGTGCGCAAGAAATTTAATTTCTAAAACAATCATTCATCAACATTAAATATTCATTGTACGCGAGAAATCTATTGTCTAAAACAATAATTCATCAACATTAAATATTCATTGCGCGCGAGAAATTTAATTTCTAAAACAATCATTCATCAACATTAAATATTCATTGCGCGTGGGAAATCTAATTTCTAAAACAATCATACATCAACATTAAATATCCATTGCACAAGAGTAAACTAATTTCTAGAACAATCATAGGTCAACATTAAATATCTATTGCGCAACAGTAAACTAATTTCTAGAACAATCCTATGTCCACCTAATTAATGGCGTGAGGGTAATCATCACTCTATTTTCATGGCCCAAAGTAATCGTTAATTCTATCTTCATCGCTCAAGTAATCTAATCACAAAACCCATTATACATCGCATCAAATTCATGGCTTAAGAGTAATCATAAATTTTATTTTCATGGTGCAAGGTAAATTAACTTCTAAAACAATCATACATTAACATTAAATATCCATTGCGCAAGAGTAATTATAATTCTTATTTTCATGGCGCAAGGTAAATGAACTTCTAAAGCAATCATACATTGACATTAAATATCCATTGTGCAAGAGTGATCATAATTTTTATTTTCATGGTGCAAGGTAAACAAATTTCTAAAACAATCATAGATCGAAATCATTTTTAGTCCAATATTTCATTCCCAAGGTACGATGCTTAACATATGCATTAATAAATTCATTCCTTCCTTCTATCTACAAGACTAAAGATGAATCTATCTAAATGAGTCTTAAATCCAATAAGGTTTTAGTGTGAATGCTACCTATACCTCCATACGATATTAAAAATTCTTGAAGTCGAGAAATATTAAATCTTAAGGATTTAATTTACCATATAATACGCAAGTTAAACTGGTCTAAGATAAGCTCTTGAAGAAAGGCTAAAATCTTTATTTTTACAAGGAAATTAGTATGCTAAAGATTCAATTTTGGGTGGCGAATTATTATGAAGTTGTAGATAAACCTGGGCTAATCCCTTCTCCAAGGGGCCCTACACTTACATTCAAGGAAGGATGGCTAACTTTCTAAAATAAAAATCTTAAAATACTTAAAGGATAAGTGAAATTAACAAGACATTTTATTTTTCCAATGTAGAGTGTAATCCATATTGGGTAAGATGTTGCATCTGGACTAAATTTTAGCTTACATAGGTCTACTATATATATCATTATGGTAAGTATATGTAACCTCTAAGATTAAGATAATTATAGAAGCTAAGATAAAAGATAACCTATGCAACGCACCACTTACACTCAACTAGTTTTAGGGAACCAAGCTAAAACTTGAATATTAATTTTAAAAGTTTTTCATCATAAGAGCAAGGAGAAAATTTTCCAGCATTTACATATGATACTTTCGAATATTCTTAAGGTCATAATAGGATTAGGATCTACTTCAAATTCATAATTATTAAAACTATTAAGTTAATCCTGAAAGCAAGAGTTCGGTAAGACACCGATAGGCAACATGTTGATTTTAATGACTGACCATGCTGGGAAGGAGGAAGCACGTTACACGTTGAGACTGTCCCAAAAAGGAGCAATGTTCTCATCAATAAATGTCGTATGCAGTTGTTCTTCTTCCCCCCTATCCTGCAACTAACGACGTGGGTTATCCTGTATGCACAGATTGAAAAGAAAAAACGTCCTCCTTCATTTAAGATGACAGTCTTAAAATGAAACCCCGTCATGCAAGCATAGAAAGGAAGTCCCAAAATTAAAGGTGTTAAACCTGGGAGAAGCAATTTCCTTCCTCCACAAACAATCTCTAGTTGAAGTCTCAGTAGTAAGGGAATATAGAAAGGTGAATTTGCAAACGCATGGAAATTTTTTATGTACAAAACGCAGAGGATTTAAGATGAAAAAAGAAAAGCGAATGCACAAACGCTGGGCAATTTGTTATGTAAAAAACGCAGAGGATTTAAGATCTCATATGAGAGGATAGTGCAGCCAGGAATTCATAGATGTGCACCATTTCCCTTGGTGTGCACTCTCTCTCTCTCTCTAACGCTTCCTTACATCCCAACAAAAATCAAACGAAAATACCCAAGGGAAAAAGAAAACACGGTATTACCCAAGCACACAAGATCTCGTCATCTCACTACCGCAATTACACCATATTTGCAGTGGGTTTCAAGCCCAAAAGACCGCTAACTTCGCAAAACGTTCAACAAAAATTTGACAACATAAATACACATCACAGATCTGACACTGCTCACAGATTCTTCCTCCATATTGTTTTATCTAAGCTGTCAAACTATAGGTATGATAGAGAATGAATAACATTCTAGCATCCGACCGAATGACATTTTTTAATCATGAAAAAAGGGCTTTAGACATAAAACAAATCTTAATTAAAAATTCTATATACAATTCCATAATATTCATACTTTTCTCATCACGAATTTACACAAACTACATAATTTTTTAATCAACAATACAAAGATGGACTATCGTAACCAATAAACCTCCCTTGACAAGGATTGATATTTATGGATATTTCCACTTGAACTTGCATCGAGCTACTTCGCTTGCCAATCCAAGGACTTCACAGGTACCTCCCAACCAACGCTAGGGGTACTTTTCTTCCTTATTATTACCCCCACCGCAAAAGAGCCACACACATAAAACCAAAATCCTCTAGCTCCAAGCTTGTATCGCACGGTAGAGCCACCACTCTCTCTCAAGTTGGGTATCTCAACTCTCACAAGTAAAACCAATCAAACATTCTGTAGCATAACGATCCCAATCACCCATGTCATCCCTTTTTCCATTTTTCCCATTTCGTTTATAGGAGTTTCCTTAATGACATGTGCCACTTGCACATTTAATTCACTTTTAAAAAAATTAATTAAGAATTACTTCCCCCATACACTTGTCACGTTGTCCCTTAGTTGCACATATAAATCCACAATTTAATTTAATAAAAGTAAATTTCCCTCACCCATTCTAAAAACAGTCCTTAAATCACTCCTAATTGTCTTTTTATTCCCTTATTTCCAATTAATGACAAACGCCTTACTAATTCTGAGTTGAGTTAAAATAAGAATCTTCTCCTAGTTGGACTAGTGTTAACTATACTCTAGATTATTTTCTATGCCTACCAATTCCTTTAGCTTTATTCCATTCTTACCTTAAATCCCACTTTGGTAATTACTTGCACATATGTGTGTTAAATCAATCTTTAGATTTATTTTATTTTCCTTGATTTCTTAAATTGATTTCGTTCATCCCCTCATTATTTAATTTATAAATTTAGTTTTTAGTCTTCTTACTAACTTAGACTTAGGATTAATTTAATTCTATCTCAAAAGGCTTAGAGTTTTATAGGGATTGTGATTAATAAATTCAATCCTTAATTAATTAATTAATTGATTGATCCAATAGTGCTCAAGATTTTACAAGGTTAATTATTCACTCAAGGTTTTCTAGGCCAGCTAGATTCATTGACTCAAATTTTATTTACGTGACATGCCCTTCAAGACGCACTACGTGTTCCAAGGGTTTCACTCACCTTTGATTCAAATTTTTAATTACGTGATGTGCCCTTCAAGACGAACTTTGTGCTCCAAGAATGTCCTTCGCCTTTGACTGATTTTGGTAGTTGTCCAACCCTTGGAGTCAACACTCCATTTGGGCGAACTTGTGAGAGACTAAAGGCTTCTAAGAAATAAGGACCCTACCTTATTGTGTGCACATTAGAAATCTTCGTCAGCGACTATCTCAGTTTTCCCTCATGACATCGTGGATATATCGAACTAGGTAATCATTAACCTACAATTTGAGCTACAGTGGGAGTGCTAGTTGGCTATGTCAGGGACTCTGCCACACCTATGTTGGCCCTTGATCAACTTTTGGAGGTCCTTGGTCAGGTTTGACCTATTTTGGGACTTCGATGGGATATTGAAGACAGAGTGCAAGTCGAAGAGGAGATCGCAAAATCTTAGCCCCTTGTTTATGGTTTTTTTGGTTTTGGGATTATGTAACGAGTATGGGGATGTCAGGCCATGGGTTTACCCATTTCTGGGCCCTTTTGTAATGTATAAATAGATAGCTAGGTGATGTAAGCACCGGGTTCCATGCTAAGTACTAAGACAATGTGTAAATGTGCATGATGTTGTGCTAAATGCAAGTATATGCTTTGTGCATATTGTGTGATGCTTGCAAGACTAAGTGCAAGTGACTGTTAGAGACTGTGTAAAGGCTTTGTGCTGTAACGTAGCTTGGAGAAGGAGGATCTGGCAGAGTGCACACAGATCTCCTGTCCTATGTGGAGTAGGATCGCGTGGCTCTATGCATGTAATTGATTGACAGAAGGAAATAAAGAGAAGAAGAGTTGGTGGACGTAGCCCCATGTTGGGGGTGAACCATGTATATCTTGTGTTGTGGTTGTTTTGTGCATTATGGTTGTTTTATGGTTCATATGATTAATTCTTAGTGAAATTATGTATGCTTAGATGAATATGATAACTTAGTGCCTAATGATGTGAATAAGATGCTAGATCTGATCTACGTTGATGTGCTTGGTGCTTGAATGTGTTGAATCTTGTTGGATATTGCATTGCACTGTAATTAGGGTTTATCTTTGGTGTAGACAAAGGAAAAGTACTAATGAATGACAACTGCTAAGTGCTTTCTTAAGGTGTTGTAATCACATATTTGTGTCCCAACTAGGTTGCAGACATCTAAGTCCTGCAACATCCCCTGCCTCTACCTCGGGTGAGACTTCATTTGCTTCATAGGTGTTGTTGAAAGGGTCAGTAGTTAGGGTTTTGTTGGTGCACTGTTGAAGAATTGAACCCTGGGTTTGCCCCTGTGCCAACAAATGGTCCTGTTGTCGGGACCTGAAACTGTGATTGTTGGGAACTGACGAAAATTAAGAAAGCTCTATGTGTAGATCTTTTTCTTTAAGTGCACGACATTCTACTTGACTGTGAATCTCTATGCTAATAAAGGAATCAGATCTAAAGAAAAAGAGGTAAGATCAATGAAATGTATTGTCAAAAAGAGGTAAGATCTGAAGGCTTTGTGCTCTGATAAAGGTAAGATAAGTGTAAATTTTTGTTTCGAATGTATTGATCTAGGTATGTTGGATAAATTTTGTCCTAGTCTAAAAACTAGGGCACAGCTAGAAGAAATAAGGTTTGATATGAGTAGATATGGTAGAAGTAATGAAAGATATGTTATTCCTATGCATAGAAATAATTTTTGGACTAACAAATGGATACAGGATCCTAGGAAGAATTTTATGCAGGTTAGCTATTAAAGGTTGGGGATCATTTAAGAAAAAAATAGGATTAACTCTTTGTTACAGATCTAGAAGACCAAGACATCTTTCTAAGGAATGCCCTGGTAGAAGACCTAGTTGTCTTTGTTGTAAATCTATAGACCATGAAGTTCTGGATTTGCCTAGAATGGTTGCTAAGGTTGAAATAATGAATATGGAAAAATAAATCCATGAGAAAGGCCAAAATACTAAGACCATGGCAGAACCCCAATGTAACATCCCGCTCTGGCGCACTTACCAAACTTATTCTTTGAGGACACTTGCTCGCAAGTGATCTGGATTTTTATGATGATAAAACTTTTTCCTTCCTTATGATGTGTTAGTTATATGACAGGATGTTTTTACTACATTGATGAAGACAGGTGCTGCTAACTTAGTTTCATTGAGTGTGCAGGGTTTCAGACCTTGAGGATGCAGAGGCATCGGTGGAACTTCCTTGGACTCCAGATTGAGTCAGGGAGTGGGCTATTTGAGTTGTTCGTTTATGATGATAATTGTTTCGTTTTGATGATATGCTATTGATTTATGATATGTTGTTGACATGATCTGACATGATGGTTGATGATGCATGCTGACGATAGCTTGTCGACCAGACTCACATATGGAGTAAAGGGGCCACACACGAGTTCCATAGAGATTGAGGGAGAGGTGTGGACAACAGCCCTGCCACAGCCTACTAGCACTCTCGCCATGGCTCGAACTGTAGGTTAATGATTACCTAGTTCGAGAGGATCCACGATGCCGTGAGGGAAGACTGCGACAGTCGCTCACGATGATTCTAAGGGGCGTGCAATAAGGCGGGGGCCTTATTCCTTAGAGCCCTTAGTCTCCCACAAGTTCACCTGGCGGAGTGATGACTCCGGGGGTTATAGAGTCTACCAATCCGTCAAGCCAGCGACTGGCACCCTTGGAGCACGTGGTGCATCCTGAAGGGCACGTCGCGCAAAGAATTACAAGTCAGGGAGTGGCACCCTTGGAGCACGTGGTGCATCCTGAAGGGCACGTCGCGCGACAGAAGCAACCAAGGTGAGTGGCACCCTTGGAGCACGTAGTGCGTCCTGAAGGGCACGTCGCTTGGAGGATGATGATGAGACAGCCTAGATGACCCTGAGACCTTAGCACCTGATAAAATTCTTAAAAACGACTCCCCTGAAGAATTGTCGCCCAACTCCAAATCTGAACCAAAATTTAAAACACCTCTAAGATAAAATTTTGACAAGCCCTAAGAAAAGATCCTCCAAAAATAAACCTAGGACGTAAACTAAAACCCTCCTAGGTGTCAATTAGAGTCGTCTTAAAAGAAAAAGGGGTGAAGTATTGAGGGAAATAAATTAATTGAACCACAGGGTTTAAATTTTAAAGGAGAATTAAAATTATTAAAGAGGGGAGTATAAAATTTAGGATTTAAAAAAAATAAAAATAAAAATAAAAAAAATATTTGTTTATATATTGAAAATAATTTTAAGTGCATTTATCATTTGGGGGTTTAACAAAAATAATAATAATAATAATAATAATAAATAATGGAATGAGAGAAATAAAAGAAAAATAAAATAAAAATGAGGAAACTTGGAATAAGGAAACTTAAAAATTGGAAAGTAGGAGACATAGGGTAAAAAGCAAAAAGGAATCAGCATTAAAGGAATTACTAAATTTCAGAAACTTCATTTTAGGAAAGTGATTAAAAGCATGAGAGGGGATCTAGGAACCCTAGGAGAAATCTAAGGAGCGATTTTGGGGGAGTGGGGGAATTTAGTCTTTTACTTATTAAAAATAATTTAATTATTGGAGAACCCTAGGGATGTGTGACACTTGGACGACGGAGATTGTTTAGAGGTTGGTCATTAAAAATTAATTAATTGATAATTAGGAAAGTAAGTGGGTCTCTTTCTTTTCTATAAAAGAAAGGGAAAGGAAGGAAAAAGGGGAGGAACGGTTAGCGTAATGTTACGCTGCCGAATTGTGGTTTGACGGATTTCTTGTGAGGAATTGGGTCTATCTCAGTTGTGTTGGAGTGGTAGCTCAGTCGTGGAGGCGAGCTGAGAAGCTAGTGTTATCTTTGGTTCTTGTGTGGCTCCTTTGCGGCTCGGGGGGCAACGGGGGAAGCAGAGTACCCCTCGCGTTTGGCTGGGAGGTACCGGTGAGCCTTTTGCGGTCGACGAGCGGGAGCGGCAAGGAGCGTGGGACGTGACACGGAGCACGGGACGTCTTCCGAAGCGGGTGAGTGGCTAAGGTATGATTTAATTTCTGGAAAAATTGTTTAAAAAGGGTTAATGAAATTGTTTCTGATGTCTTGCTGAAAAAGAACTTGTTCCTGGCAATTTGTTTTATAAATGGTTAACGTCAAATTGGTTCTGGCGATTCGTCTTAATTAAATGGTTACTGAACAAAAATGTTTATCGCTGGATACCTCCATCAATTCCTTTTTATTCCTGGAAATTGTTATCTTCTGGTAATCATTGTATCCTGGCATGCAATTTATCTTCTGTCATTTCGTCATCTGCTGGCAATGCTTTGGGGGTTTGTCTGCGTTTTAAGGGGTTAATGAGCTGCGCTTTCTTTTGTTTCTGGCGTTTTGCCACTGTGTTTTGGGCGTTTCCGTTGAGGGTTAATGGTCAATTTTATATTTTATACAGTGAGTTTCTCTTCTAATGGTCGATTTTATATTTCATACAGTGAGTTTCTCTTCTAATGGTCGATTTTATGTTATATGGGGAGCCTTCTATCATTGGCGATTTTACTTTGGTCGTTGATCTTGAATTTGGGGCGTTTGGTGCCGTCCCTGGGCGTTTTGGGTTTTTGTTTATTGGCATTCTGCCACTACCTTGGGACGTAGGGGTACACTGTTTTAATGGGCGTTTTAACTTACACCGTGAGCATCTCTATTCGCTCTGTATGCTGTGGTATGGGGCATTTTTGGCAAACCATGTTGGGCATGTTGCAACAGTCATTTGGGCGTTTTTTTTGCCACTGTCAATTGGACGTTTCGGCACCTGTATTTGAGCGTTTGCATTGTTTTGGGCATGTTCATCACTCACAGGGAGCAAATCTTTCTTTGGTAATTGTTTATTGTTGAATTGGGGCTTTTGATCAGTTGCTTTTTCCCTAATTCGTCTGCGTGGATCGTGCGTCCCTTCAGCCTGTGGCAGTGTCGGTTCCCTTCCATTTTTCTCGTGTGTCTCCCTTCAACCTTGCCTGTCAGACTGCCATGCACTGGTTATCGATTCACTGTCTGGGCAGCGCCGCCAGCCAACTGGATAAAATCTTCCATAAAGGATCGCCTCCTCCACTTCCACTCCCTGTGCATGCGCTGCTAGAATATTGCAGAGTACTGTGTGTAATCCGTGTGATTACTAGATCTGAACACTAATTATTTCTAGTAGAGTTCTAGATATACACTTAAATAACTAAAACTTCTCCCATAGATTAATTCCATCTCAAAAAAAATTATTCGGCGAGAAATATTCAGAAATAAAGATTTTCAACAAATGCATGGCGAAAATTTAGACCGATAGTTCCCTGTATAGTTCTTGCAACAATCAATACAGGAGATTTTAACAATGGTTCCTATATTTTAACACATTATATGCGAATTCTGGTTTAATACTAATTAAAATTTCTAATTATATGATAAACTGGCAAACCCTATATCTGTTATTTTTCCATGATGTAATACAATCCACGCTAGACAATCTTCATTTGYTGTGGTTTGATAGAGTAGATAATCAGGTTAGGAGAATTTTGTGAAATCAACTTGGCCAATGTTCTCAATTTGAAAGAAAATTTTCATAAAAGTTTCAACTTGAGACCTTTAGATATTTTTCCGTTTTAATGTATTGATGAATATAGGCATCCAAAAATGTGAATCCTAAATATGATTTCTTAATTAATTTGAATAATATTTCACATTTTTACATCAAGTGTAATGACGAACAATCCAAAATATTCTAACCCTGTTATAATTCACAATGACAACGTGTGAAGATAATTGAGTTTCCTTTCCTGTTGTACAAAAATTGTATGGGAAATTTACATAACAAGGATTATTGTCATCCAAGGATGTTTCCTTTCAAGTTCTTGGGTCAACCCTTCTGAGTACTTGCATCAACCTTTTGAAGTTGTTTTGTTGACTTTGATATTAAATATTGCTACATTTAATCTTTGTATTTTAATATTGATAGTAGGTCATATCCAATAATGCCTTGTTAACTTTTCGTCAGTAAATTGATTATTTTAGATTGCCATTGATATTGGCATTTCCCGTTGTTGTTTTTTTTCCATCTAGTGCCCTTGTAACTATAGAGAATTACAGTGTTTAGGTTATATTCGGATTATTTCATTAGCAGAATTTAATGGATGAAATTTGATTAGATAAGTTCGTATCATCATATATTATATTTTATTTATTGATTATTAGAAGTCAATGAAGGGATGACATAGATGTGTGAGGTTTATAAAAATCTGAAAGATAGGTAAAGATGTATGAAATTTATATTTTAAATTAGTGTCCTTTTTAATTAGTGTCCCTTTAAATTTTATTAGTTTATAGGTTGCCACATTTAGTTGATAAATATCGTGATCCTCAAATTGATGTGACCTATGATATGATGGTAATTTTAATTGTGATGCTATTACCTATACCGATTTTTAATCATTGTCTTTATATATGGATAATTGTGCCTTTCAGTGTTGCCCTTTATTTATTGTCATATGAAATTGTGATTTTATGTGTTGCCAATTTTAACTACGAAGTTATAGTGTTAGTCCGAGTAGGTGTTACTTAGAATATAATGATAATTTTAAATTCTATATGTGAGGGAAGATGTTATGGCACACATATGTCCTGAATAATTATCTATAAATTTCGTATTGGTAAAATAAAGTTGAATATGAAGTTGTATTGTTTTTACCGTATACATGAGATTGCAAGATTGGTGTTGAATGTATGACCCTTACTTATCTCAGTGTTATTGAAATTTAGAAATGAAATGATATGGTTATCTTATTGCGACGTTAGTGTAATCTCTTGATATTGATAAGACACATGGTGGAACGTCCTGGGCGCAAGTACAATAGATCACTCGGAGCTAGTAGATGAGGGTGCTATTCTTTTAAATAATGTTGAATTTTGGGTTGTTTTCGGAGTCCTCTTGTCGCGCGCCTTCTGTAAGGGAGGTATTTGTTCTTCTCATTTATGCTGTACTTGATTGATTGGTCGTTGGGTCTGTTGTGTCGGGTGGGATGTAGACACCTCCATGTTCCTCAGAACAGTCGCCAGCCCTGAGACCTTAAATGGTTAAAATCGATGGGAACCTGGGCTTGAGCGTTGATTATGTGTCTTGGAGGTCCTAACCTTGCAGGGTAGGATGGGTGGGTGGTCATTTTTACTTTGTCGCTAAATGTCTGCGTTGTGCACCTCTGCCTATGGTTGTATTTGTTGTCGTTTCTCATTGAGGCCTTCAGTCTGCTTGTGCTGAACTTCGTGGTTGAGTCTTGTTGTTTGTCGACTGGCGTTGTGCCGTTCAGTATGTTTCTACTTCTACACGCGCGCACACACCTAAAAAAAATAAATTTTGCACCTATTACTAGAATGGTTGTCGTAACGAGGCATTTTGTTACACCCAGGAAGAATCAGAGACTATATTGTTACAAATGAAAGAAACCCTGAATGATCACAGAGATATCAACTTATCATAGATCTTGAAAGAGAAAGAGTGCATAGAAACAAGAATAGGAGATTTTTATATAGACTGTGTTCTGTATGAGGAAACACAGGTGAATATTATGACAGAAAGAACTTGGGAAATTTTAGGAAAGCCTGCTATGATTCCTTCATTGGGAGGAATAGGATTATTTAGAGGAAAACTGATAAACCTATGTCGAAGACTTACCTAGACATCTATGAGTGCTCATGGCACTTCGACAGAAGAAGAATTTGAGATAGTTAAGTTTGTTGAGAACAACACCCCATTTGCTATGTTACTAGGAAAAACCTGGATTGAGAAATATCAAACTCGAAGAAAATAAGAGGAAGCTCTATAACATAAAAATAAATAACTAAGGGATTTCATGTCTAAGAGAATAACACACGTACTAGAAGAGAAAGAAAACTAGTCGAAGCTAATGAGAACCCAAAATTTGGATGTCGAATTTGAAAGAACACAAGAATATTTGAAACACCTATCTATACAGGAGAGTAGAGCACCTAAACTAGACAGAGAAGAAGTATTGTCTTTGAACCCTAGGAAATATCACCAACATCGTGAAGTTACTATTCTAAGAGGAGATAAGAATAAGAATGGAAAGAGGAATACCAAGACGCAGATCACAGGAAAGAAGGCTAGAAAGCTCAGGAAAAAGAAAGAAAAATTAGAGAAATTACAGGAAGTTACAGAGAAGACTTCGCAAAAGGAAGGTCTCCAAAATTTGAAATTCATCGGAATATCAGAGGAGCTCAGATTGACACTTTGCCATGGTAGAGAAATATGACCATTGGAGGCATTATAACCGTTAGATAGATGTTCCCGAACAATTAGAACAATGGTTATGATCGAAAATCTCACCATCGGACCGTTGGGACCATGCCGTAATGGACAAAACTACATTGATGAAGGCTTCTTGACCATTGGAGGGATCCGTTACATCCTTGTCTGCTTATTCTATCGACTGTTGCATGGAGAACACTTTCATGAATTGTATCTGAGCCAATAGGAGAACTCATTTTTACTGTGTTGTGTTTAAGGAGACTTCGCTACCTGTTCTATTGCATTGATTATTTGTTCATCGACATGAGTTATCCGATCTCGAGCATCCATGTTGGATGAAATAAGCACCGCAGAAAAGTCTATCGAAGAAGTTCTAATCGAACTTATGGATGATAAGGTGATGTTCGTCAGAATTCAAGCTTCATCGACGAGAGGAGTGCAAGCCTCCACGTCGACTACTCGCGGATCTGAACCATCCTGAGTTGCGGCTAAGAAAATAACCAAGCATCAAGATGACTTGGAAAATGTGAATTTAATCCCATCCATCCTTCCTGACTACATCACATCTCTGGCTGGTGCGGTGAGTCATGATAGTGTACCCAGGGAATTTAACTACACCTTGGTGACTGTGTACCTCCCGAAGGGGATACGCACAGGAAAGCTTCAACCGGATAAGATCATGACACTAAATATCAACGAATTCAACCTAGAGGATCATAAGAACTTCAGCATGCTTTCCCCTCATAGTTATTTGACTAGGATGAAGGGGAAGAAGTCGAGGATAATCCCCCAACCATGGACTATGAACCTCGTGCAGTCCACTATCCTGAACATAATGAGGAGACCCCATTTTGGAAGGAACCAGGAAGTTAACATGTGCGTTAATCTCATCGTGTCGAGCTTCCATGGAGACTATTTGTGGCTAGATAGACGTATCACCATCGATCTGGCACTAATCCATCGGATCACCGGATTGAGCATCAAAGGACTAGACCCACAAGTCTTTTACTCAGGGAAGGTTGTAGACCGCCCCCTGGCGCAGAAGATTAAATATACATACACCGATGTGGAGAAGGAGAAGAGAGGCTACAAGGTATCCTCCATCGAGAATGGCGCAATGCACCTTACTTTCCAGATGATTGTTGGTAAGCTAGTTTGGAAGAACAGACCTACGCAGGTTACATGTTTTTTTGTTGACCTCACAGGAAAATGCATGGAAGGATTACAAATGAACTAAGAAAAGTACTTAGTGAACCAGTTAGACCAAGACTTTTGCGAAACTCAGGATTAGGGCTATGAGTTCCATTTTAGTTGGTTGTTGATCCACATTACAATCATATCTTGGGAGATGTCGGAAGGTGTGACCTTCCGTGAAATAGAGCCATCTGAACCATTAGCCACAAAGTTCACTTTGTTCTGGTATTCGAGCGATATGGAAAGACAATGGTGGTCAAACGCAGTGTTCCACACCTACTACCTACAGTTAAAGAGGGCTATTGAGGTTTTCCCTCGTATAACGTCAAATACCTTGCACAGGTTCAGGCCATTTGTCAAGTTCCATGCAAATAGACATTTTATCTACATCACTACACGCAGATACGAACACAAAGAAATACTGCAAATTTATTACAAACTCACAAAGGAGGACCTAGAAGAAATAACTAAGGAATGGACTACAGAGCTCTTTATCCCTGTTGACCTAAAAGAACTGTCCGATCCAAAAATAATCGGAATCCCGATGGTCACTCGCGAAGGGTATGATACACCTGTAACTAGCAAAAGGAAGAAGACAGAAGAGGTCCAGTAGCTGAGTAGTGCATCATAAGAAAATTCCTCAGAATCACCTAGAGGAGGAGGTGATGACGAAGTAGATAAAGAAGAGAACAATGGAAAAGAAGATCAATAGAAGCAAGGCGAAGTAACACTGCTAGAGAATCCCCCTGATGACGCAGAGTAATCTAACAAAAGAAAGGTTTCTCCAATGAAACTCACATCAGGGAATAAGTCAAAAGCTAGTAATACCAAGCTGCAGACTATTCTCACACTTGATGACTTCGAATTCATCATCGCAGCTATATCAGATGCCTCAGAAGATATTTTGTAGAGAAATGAAGCTAAGAAAGAAACCATGTATGAAAGGCTAGAAGCAGAACTGGGAGGGGTACAATAGGCCCTTCACTCCAACTGCGCAATGTCCACTGCGCCCCCACCATCAGAAGAAACAAAGTTGGGAGATGAGCCTAACCAACTCCACAGATTAGTTGATGCAATCGAAGCTCTCCTTCGTCGCGCATAAGAAGAAACAAAACTAGCCACAGTGGCCCTAAGGCAAGAACAAGAGGAACTGATAGAGAAACATTGAGTTGCATAGTAGGAGAAGGATGAACTCCAAGCAAAGTTCGAAGAGGAGAAACTGCAGATCCAACAAGAGAAAGAACATATGCTCGTGGAGTAGGTTGGAGTAAAAGAAGCAGTCAGCAGAGAACTTCGTTCTGTGATGGGCTTAGAGAAAAAGGAGGAAGACCCAGTGGAGCATCAAGTAGCACAGCTTGTTGAATCCATCCAATAGCTTCAACAGAGAATAGGAGATATAGAGTTACAAACAGTACCAAAGAGAAGCCACTTCCCGGGGCAATTGAGAGGATCAGAGAATTATCTTTGGAATGTAAACAACTTAGCTGTAGAAGTGCGCAGACTTATGAGCAACTTACTGAAGACCTTTAACTGAAGACACTGGAGTCACATCTCCAGGAGGCAAAGTAGCAAGTGGCAACAGTACAAGCGCAGTTGAAGCTCCTGTTAGTAGTTGAAAGAATGAAAATATCCCAACAACAACGCGCTTCTCAATAGTAGGTCCATACTATATAGAGAAAAGTCATGGAAGTGACCCAAAGGCTCCAACCAGTCCAGGACGAAACTTGCGAAATATTTGAGGAGATTGAAGGCCAAGGAGCAGAGATGGAACAAGTAGTCACTTCAGTAGAACAACGCTTAGAGGGACCTTTGAACGAGGAAACTATTCAAGAGTTTACCGAGCAGGAGGCCTTGCTGAAGCAGCAGGTCGAAGCAGCTTGAGCCAAGCTCTAGGATTTTGAGGCAAAGCTACCCAGATCAGAGTGTCTCAGGACAAGTTATAAGTGATTGTTGGGGGCATGTTGGCCCTTGACCAAGTTTTTGAGATCCTTGGTCAGGTTTGAGGTATTTTTTCACTTTGACAGGTTGTCGAAGACGGAGCGCAAGTCGAAGCGAAGATCGCGGGATATTGACCCCTTGTTTAGGGATTTTTTAGTTTTCGGATTATGTAACGGGTATCGGGATGTCAGCCCATGGGTTTACCCATGTCTAGGACCTTTTGTAATATATAAATATATATCTAGGCGATGTGAGCAAGGGGTGCCATGCTAAGTTCTAAGACAATGTGTGCATATGCATGATGTTGTGCTAAGTGAGAGTAATGGTTGTATATGCTTTGTGCATACTATGTGAGGCTTGCAAGGATAAGTGGAAGTGACTGTAAGAGACTGTGTAGAGGCTTTGTGATGTAACCTAGCTCGGGGAAGGAGGATATGGTGGAGTGCACGCAGATCTTTTGTCCTATGTGGCTCTGTGCATTTAGATGATTGACAGAAGGCGATAAAGAGAAGAAGAGTTGGTGGACATAGCCCTAGGCTGGGGGTGAACCACGTATATCATGTGTTGTGGTTGTTTTGTGCATTATGGTTGTTTTATGGTTCATATGATTAATTCTTAGTGAAATGATGTATGATCAAATGAATATGATAGCTTAGTGCCTAATGATGTGAATAAGATGCTAGATCTGATCTACGTTGATGTGCTCAATGCTTTAATGTGTTGGAGCTTGTTGAATACTGTGTTGTGTTGTAATTAGGGTTTATCTGCATTGTAGACAAAGGATAAGTACTAATGAATGAAAACCGCTAAGTGCTCTGTTAAGGTGTTGTAATCACAGATCTGTGTCCCAGCTAGGTTGCAGACATGTGAGTCTTGCAATCACCCCTGTCTCTACCTCGGGTGAGACTTCATCTTCTTTGCAGGTGTTTCCGAAAGGGCCAATAGTTAGGGTTTTGTTGGTACGTTGTTGAAGCGTTGAACACTAGGTCTGTCGCTATGCTGACAACCTCTCCCTCAATATCTGGTCTATGTGCATGACCCCTTTACTCTTTATGTGAGTCAAATTAGCAAGCATTCGTCATCTTGCATTCATTAACAAAACATTGTCAATGATCCATATACAACATCATAATATAATTGATCATATGTCACATATCCATAAATGAAATACGCAAACCAATACAACCCACTCCCTAACTCAATCTAGAGGCCAAGGAGGTCCATTGACGCCATCGACATCCACACTCTGTCAGTGTCTTGCACACTGAGGGAAAAATCGTCAATAGCATCGGTCAATACACATATAAAAAATAGCATTAAATCATAATCTACCAACATCATCATAAGAAATCATAAGTGAAATAATAACCATGTACTATAACTGGGTCACTTGCATGCAAGTTTCCTCAAGAATAATTCAATAACATGTGCTCACAAGAGAGGGTTGTTACATATGCCCCCTCTTGTTTTAAACTTCGTCCTGAAGTTGTACAGTGTATAAACTTGGAGTAAATAAAGTATCTAACAAGATCTATATGTCTACTCTATCAAATATGTAAGGAACTGTTGACACATATCATATGCATCCTCCCAAGTAGCCGAAGGTGGACTATAATTGTCCCACTGGACCTTGACCTGATTGATTGTTCGACATCATAGTTGTCGAATGCGATGGTACAAAATGCAGATTGGCTCCATCATTATTGCACGCGCGTCTGACACTGAAAGGAACTCATGTCAATATCATGTGTAGGATCACTAACATAATGTCGCAAAACAGATACAAGAAAAACTTCTCTCATACACCTCAAAGAATTAGGCAATGCTAGTTGATAGGCCATGGGTCCTTTCCTTTCCACAGCTTTGAAAGGCCCCACAAATCTAGGAGAGAGTTGAGCACCTTTTCTGAACTTAATAGAACTCTTGTGCAGTTTCACCCGCAAGAAAACTCAGTCGCTAACTTCATGATTGTGGTCTATGCGATGCACATCAGCATAACTTTTTTTATTGATATTGTGCTTCTTTACTCCTTTGTCTTATCGTTTACATTTTTTCTTCCATTTCTTTGATCATTCTTGTCCCACTAGGACCCTATTCTCAATTCAATCCCACCTCAATGGCATCTGACATGGTTTCCCGTGAAGAAACTCAGTGGTGGCATATTAATGGTACCTTGATAGGTGTTGTTGTATGCAAACTCTACCACTGTCAATAACTCTTCCCAATGCTTATGTTGGTCCATCACAAACATACACAACATATCTTCCAAAATTTGGTTCGTTCTTTCTATCTACACGTCTATCTCATGGTGATATGTTGTACTAAAGTTCAATTATGTTCCCAATGCCTCTTGGAAACTAGTGCAAAATCGTCCTGTAAACACCGATCCTCGATCAAATATGATCCTTCTCAGTATGTCGTGTAACCTTGTGATATCACTGATAAAAAGTATAGTTATGTCTGGTGCTTAATACATCATATGTGTAGTGTCCCCAAGGCCGAGCCCCGTTACAGATCATGTTATATGCAAAAGAATTGTAATTATGTTCTATAGGCTGGTGAGCCAAGTTTTGAATAAGCTGTAGGCTTATGAGTTTTGTTAGGCCAGGGGAGCCTAAGTGTT
>ML829203.1:0-28538 GCA_009831015.1 Picea engelmannii | reverse complement strand
TGAGAAATCTGACTCTCTTTTGTTTTCCATAAACACAATGCTCACAGAAGTCCAAATCAATTTGTTTAAGATCTGGCAACAATTTTTTTTTGTGAAGTATCTGCATACCCTTCTCACTCATGTGTCCCAGCCTATGATGCCACCGTGTTGTATCCACTCCTGTAGAAGCTAAAGAGATAGAAGAGTCAGTATTACCAGTACATAAATACAATGTACCTACCTTCTCTCATTTTTCTATCACCAATGATTCTTTGATGACCTTCCACGTCTTATCTGTAAATATGGATACACAACCTTCACTTGCCAACTATCTTGTTGAAATTAGATTTTTCCTCAAATCTGGAACATGTCTTACCTATTTCAACAACCATTGGTTTCCATTGCGTTGCTTTATTTTTACTTTTCTCATTCCAACCATTTTTCATGGTGCATCATCACCCAAATGAACTTGTCCAAAATCACCTTGAACATAATCTAGAAAATGTTTCCTATGGGGTGTGGCATGAAATGAAGCCCCTGAATCTAGTATCCAAGACTCATAAATATTATCTACAGAAAGAATCAAAGCATCTTGTAACACATCACCTGTTACATTTGCTTCATGATTTCTCTCATGTTGTCCATCTCTTTGTTTCTTTGGAGCTCTGCAGTCTTTCTTCAGATGTCCTTTCTTTCCACAATTCCAGCACTCTATCTTTCCATGTCTGGATTTGGATCTGCCCTTCCTAGAATTATCACAGTTCCCGAAGCCCTTTCCTCTATCCTTTTGTCTTCCCTTGTTCTCCATGTTCAACGCATTTCCTGATGTCTCACCTGTGCTTTTCCATCGCATTTTCTCACTAAGGATATCACCAACAACATCATCAAATTTTAAAGTATTTGAACTAGTGATAGAGTTACTTACAGCCATGACCAAGCTGTTCCAACTTTCTGGCAATGAGCAAAAGATTAGAAGAGCCCCGACCTCATCATCAAACTCCACTTTTACAGAACTTAGTTGAATAGTAACCATATTAAAATCATTTAAATGATCTGCAACAGACCCACCTTCCCACATCTTCATATTAAATAATCTCTTCATTAGAAATACCTTATTGGACGCCGAGGGTTTTTCATACAATTTGGCCAATGCATCCATCAAACCCTTCGTTGTCTTTTCTTTGGAAATATTGAAAGCCACCGACGCTCCCAGGCTCAGCCGTATCGTTCCTAGAGCCTTTCTATCAAGAATCTCTGATTCTTCATCCTTCGTAGTCGTCGGTTTCTTTGTTATTCCGCCCAATGGTAGGAATAGATCCTTCTGATATAAATAGTCTTCCATCTACATCTTCCATAACTGGTAGTTTTGGCCGTTAAATTTATTGACCCTAAACTTTCCATATTCCGACATTGCTCCCACTCGAACCAGGAACCCTCTTTTCTTGCGAGTTGCATTTCGCTCTGATACCAGTTGGTAGAAAAATAGGACCGTGGAGCAATAAAATAAAATAAATGTGGAAACAAAACACAGAAAATACATAATACAATAGAGACACAGATTTACGTGGTTCACCCAGTGTGGGCTACGTCCACCAGAGAAATTTCCAGGTCCTTCTTTTATTATTATCTAGCATATGAAGGGATACAACCTATAGCAAAACCCACTATAACTTCATCTTCTTTCTCTCACAGTCTTCTATCTCAGAATACAATATTCGTCGTCATACATAGCCGCAATAGATTTCCCTCATAAAAGAGGGTTTCCTTCTAGGGCAAAAAGCCATAACATAATTTCTACCGTTACATTTGCGACCTTATAATGAACGGTCCAGATTTACAATGAAATTACAATATACTTTTACAGGACAATTTTTCCTTCAGGGGCCCGCTTGTCCCCAGACCCCCCAACCGTGGGGATAGCCCTTCCGGACCCCACAAAGGGGTTACCCCCTCTGTACTCCCCCACGTGGAAGAGTGTACATACTTCTGGGGTGTAAATATTTCATGGGGTATAAACACGGCTGAAAGAACAAGACCTCTGAATCAAGAAGATAATCAGGCTCCACAACCAACAGTTTTCACCTAGACTCATTGAATCAAATTTTATTTATGTGATGTTCCCTTCAACACGCACTCCGTGCTCCAAGGGTGCCACTCGTCTTTGATTCAAATTTTTAATTATGCGGCATACTCTTCAATATGCACTTCCTGCTCCAAGGGTGTCACTCGCCTTTGACTGATTTTGGTAGTTGTTGAACCCTTGAAGTCAACACTCCATTCAGGCAACTTTGTGAGAGACTAAGGGCTTCTAATAAATAAGGACCATGCCTTATTGCGTGCCCCTTAGAAATATTTGTGAGTGACTTTCTCAGTATGCCCTCACGAGATCGTGGATCTATTGAACTAGGTAATCATTAACCTACAATTCGAGTGACATTGAGAGTGCTAGTTGGTTTTGTCAGGGACTCTGCCACACCTCTCCCTCAATATCTGGCCTATGTGCATGGCCCCTTTACTCCTTATGCGAGTCAGATTAGCAACCATTCGTCAACCTGCATTCATTAACAAAACATTATTAACGATCCATATACAATATCATAATATAATCGATCATATGTCACATATGCATAAATACCATATGTCCATGTACTACACACTAAGAGAAAACACTTCAATAATATATGTCAATACACATAAAAAATAACATTAAATCGTAATCCATCAACATCATCATAAGAATTCATAAGTGAAATAATAACCATGTACTATAACCGGGTCACTTGCACAGAAGTGTCCTCAAGAATAAGTCAATAACATGTGCTCGCAAGAGTGAGATGTTACAAGATTTAATGGATTCAGTTATTGGTCTAGGAGGAGGTTTTTCCAGAACTTCCTTCCACACTAAGTGAGAGTGTTATCTTTTTGGGTAGCTCAGAAATGTACTTCCACATTGGCAGTGCCTGGCATGTGATTAAGTCATGACTTAATCTTTAGTTGAGTGACTTAAGTGATTTAAGTCATCTCAACTAAAGATTATGTCATGATTGTTAGATCATGAGATCCAGGATCTAATCTTGGCCATTGAGATATAGGGTTTGGGTTTTAGTCATTAGGGGATTATAAAATCATATCTAAGGAGAGTGAGAGACACACAATGAGTACATATGAGAAAGAGGGAGTCTTTTTCATGTACTTGTGTCTAAGTGGGTAGTGTTGAGGAAAAAGTGCAGGGGGAAGCTAGGGAGATAGCAAACAAGTGGTTTAGGCTATCATCTGCAACATTCTAATCCTCTGATGAGACATTATCCCACGATAGGAGCCCATGATTTTGTCTTATAAAATCAAACTCATAATTGGTTTTCCTGCAATGGTTTTTCGAGGGGTGTTTACCCGAATCTTGTATGCAAATCTATTCAGTTTATGTATTATGCTTTCACTGAGTTTTCATTGATAACCTAGTTGTGTAGTTAACAAATAATGTGATTTTATTTCGAGTTAAGTGTCTAGTTCTAGATTAGACATAATTCAACTTAAACGAGGCTTATGTCACATTCATAAATTTCAAATGTAATACTTTAATAAGTTTTAGGTTGCATCCATTACATTAAAGAGTGAAAAAAAGTGATATAACTAACGTATGTTTCAAAATTTTGTATTTGCTTGATAAAAATCTGTGTTATTATTTTATAAATAAATTATAAAATTTGAAAAATTATACAATAGAAAATATGACACATAAAAAAAATATAGCATAGTGTGACATTCAATAATAAGAGAGTTACCTTACATTAAGATGTTCAAGAAGAAATAATAGAGTGTAATGTACATTTCAAAATAGAAAATATGACACATAAAAAAATATAGCATAGTGTGACATTCAATAATAAGAGAGGTTACCTTACATTAAGATGTTCAAGAAGAAATAAAAGAATGTTATGTACATTTTAACATTTAAAAAAAATAAAATGTACATTTTAACATTTAAAAAAAATAAAATTTAAGAGATTCTATGTTGTATTGCAACATTTAAAAAAAAAGATTATCAAGTAACCTAGGTTTCCAAATGTTGACCTTGAATAATATAAATATATGACAATATTTATATAATTATCTAATAAATTATTACAACTTGTGCAATCGTATATTGTGTCACACAAAAAATCTCAATCTATAACATTCAAAACTGAATAAAAGATGGTTATACATATTATGACATGCAACAAGTAACAAAACAAACATATATCGCATTTTGACATTTCCAACATAAATAATAATTTAATAATCTAAGTTCATAAAAATTGGTGAAGTAATATATTTGTGATATATATCAATGTTGGAAACGGTGATAACAAATTTTCAAGTTTGGGATTTTAGATTCTACAAATCAGTGATTGGTCATAATCATTGAGACATTGAGACAGAATTAGAGATGCGTTTTTAATAATCAGTTTTTTTTGTAACTGTGTATTATTATATATTTTGTAAGTTAGTAGAGGTAGACACAGAGTGTGAGATTTTTATGAGTTTTTGTAATTTTTATTAGTTGAATAATAAGACAACCGATATCTCTTTTTGGTGGACGTAGTCCAACGTTTGGATGAATCACGTGAAATCTCTTTCTTTTATTTCCAGATGACCATGTTTACCTTATAATATTTTGTGTTTCTACATTTACAATTATAACAAATGGTATCAGAACTGTGTTTAAAAATCTGTTAGCTCAAACTGCGAAGGATCCGTGTGCTTTATAGGAGGAGTGTTGTTTCCAAAGATCTGTGAGGTCAAACCGTGGACGATCCGAGTGTTTGATAGGATCATTGATCAGTGTTGGGCATCAAGGACTGTAGGAGCATTGGTTAGTAGAGGACTTATGAAATCATTTGCAAAATAATTTCAGAGCTGAGTTGTATGCTAGATGGGAGTGTCGAATACAAAAATAGCGCTGGGTTGTTTTGCGGTATGACATGTATGCATAAAACTTATTAAAATCAGTGCTAGGGTTAAAGGCATATGCATAACAGGTATGGTGTAAAAGGTATGGATTTATGTTCTATATGACAATTGACTTTTAATTAAGCATGAGATAATCTTTTTTAAAAGAATCACATAAGAGTGGAGGATTTTTTTAATAGAAGATGAGGTGAATATATTTAAAAAGAAAATTTTTAATCTCATGTGTGGATGCATTATATAATATATTTGAGGTGACCCCTTTTATATATTTTTAAAAGGTTTTGAATTAAACTTTTTTACAAAACCTTTTGGAGTTTTTACCATCATTCCACCACATATATATATATTTTAAAGGGCCTTGGTTATTACAAGTAGTGGTGTTTTTTGGAATGTTTCCTCTCATAAAAAAAATGTTGAGTGTTAAGTTTGAAATTAAGAATTTCAATGGCAAGAACAATTTCGAGATCTGGAAGGTTAAGATGCACGATCTGCTCGTGCAACAAGGCATGGTGAAGGCGCTTTTTGGAAAAGAAAAAACAACCCACAACCATAACAGATGATGACTGGGATGAGATGGATGTGAGAGCACTGAGTGCAATACGCTTGTGTTTGGTCGATGATGTATTGTTCAACATTGTTAGAGAGAAGACATCAACCGGTTTGTGGTCAAAGCTAGAAAGCCTGTACATGACAAAATCCTTGACAAACAAGATCTTCATAAAAATACAATTGTACAGTTTGTGTATGAAGGAAGGTACTAAGATATATGATCACTTAAATACTTTTAATACTCTCTTAGTTCAGTTGACCAGCATGGGAGTGAAATTCGAATCTGAAGATAAGGCAATTACATTATTGTGTTATTTTCCTGCGTCATGGGATCACTTTGTTACCTCTATTAGTTTTAGTTCAACAGAAAGTATTTTGTTTGATGATATCGTTGGATCTTTATTGTCTGAGGAAACAACGAAGAAATCCAATTTAAAAACCTCTACATCTGAGGCAATGGTGATCAGAGGAAGAACTAAATAAAGAGGACATGGTGAGAGGGATTTCTCTCGATCAAATTCGAAGGGCAGAAAGAGAAGGCTTAAGTGTTGGTTTTGTGGCAAATCTGGACACCTGAAGAAGGATTGTTGGAAGAAACAACAAGCCTCCAAATAATACCCTCTAAAAGAGATGAAGGAAGCAAACGCAACTGAAACAGGTTCAACAACAGGTTCAGGTATGACTGATGAAGTTTTATCAATTAGTATTGGTTCACGTCATGATCAACAATGGTTATTATATTCTGGTGTTTCAAATCACATGTATCTTTATAGACATTGGTTTATTACTTACCAGTCTATAGATGATGGAATAGTTTACATGGGAAATGATATTTCATGTAAAGTTGTGGGAATTGGTAGCATTTGAATTAAGATGTTTGATGGAACTATTAAAATAATAATTGATGTAAGACATGTACCTAATCCTAGGAAGAACCTAATTTCTTTGGGAGTCTTCGACACTGGAGGATATAAGAGTATTGTTCAAGGTGGAGTTATGAAAGTCTACTAAGGAATTCTACTGTTTATGAAAGTGAAGAAGGTTGGTAACCTGTTTCTGTTAGAAGGAAGAACTGAGTCAGATCATGTTATAGTGGTATCCGCGAATGACAGTGATTCTGTTTGACTGTGGCATCAACAATTGGGCCATATGAGCGAACAAGGATTGAAGGTATTATGTGATCACAAATTGCTTCCTAGTCTAAAGTCTTTAAAGTTATATTTCTGCAAGCACTATATTTATGGAAAATAGAATAGGCAGAGATTTAAGACCGGAAGACACACTGGGTGAAGGAATCCTTGATTATATTCATTCTGATGTTTGGGGGCCGTCCCCTACTATTTCGTATGGAGGATCATCATATTTTGTAACTTTTATACATGATTTCTCTAGGAAGGTGTGGATCTATATGTTGAAAAGAAAGGTTGATGTGTTTAATGTTTTCAAGCCGTTTAGAGATTTGGTAGAAAAGAGCACCGGTAGATCCATTAAATGTTTAAGAACTGATAATGATGGTAAATTTATGTCAATGGAGTTTGAGAATTATTGCAAGGAATTTGGGATCGATAGGCATAAAACCACTGCATATACTCCTTAGCAAAACAGAGTTGTTGAATGCATGAACAAGACTCTTCTAGAGAGAGCAAGGAGTATGTTGAGTAATGGCAACTTGCAGCAGGAACTGTGGGCATAAGTTGTATCTACAACTTTCTATCTGGTGAATCGATCACCATCAACAAAAATAGAATGAAAAAATCCTAAAGAGGTATGGACATGTCACCCTTGTAATTATTCTAATCTTAAAGTTTTTGGTTGTGATGCATATGCTCTAATTCTGAAACATCAATGTTCTAAATTAGATCCAAAATAAAAAAGGCTTATATTTTTTGGATATGGTGATGGTATTAAGGGTTGCAAGTTGTGGGATCCTACTACCCATAGGATCACCATTAACAAAGATGTAATATTTGATGAATCATCTCTCATCAAATCAAATGTAGAGGTTCAAATGAAACAGGAAGAAGCACCAAAGTATCAACAAATTCAGTTTGAAACCAATGAGGTTGAACATGAACAAGTTTCAGAACATGTTTATGAAGAGTCTCCTGCAGCAGAGGAAGACATGGTTGATGATGAAAGTCAACAGATTGTGGATGAGCCACAAACTTCCATAAGGAGGTCTACACGGGTCAGAAATCCTCCAAGAAGATATGATGATTTTGTTTCATCAATTTCTTTAAGTAATAATGATGATGAACCTTCATACTATCATGAAGCTCTGAAGGGTTCTAACAGTGATAAATGGAAAGAAGCGATGAAGGATAAAATGAAGGCATTAGAGAGGAATGCTACATGGGACCGGGTAGAACTTCCAAGAGTCAGAAAAACTGTAGGTTGCAAGTGGGTCTACAAGCTGAAGAAGGTTGTTGATGATAAGGTGGAAAGTTACAAAGCAAGGATTGTTGCAAAAGGATATTCTTAGAAAGAAGGTATTGACTTTCATGAGATTTTTTCATAAATTGTAAAGATTGTTTCAATTCGAATTGTGTTAGCATTAGTTGCATTGCTTAATTTGGAGTTGGAGCAGCTAGATGTTAAGACTTCTTTATTACATGGAGATTTGGATGAGGAGATCTACATGGAACAACCTGAAGGGTTCATTCAGAATCGCAACAAGAAATTTGTTTGCAGGCACAAGAAATCATTGTACGGTTTGAGGCAGTCACCCAAACAATGGTATAAGAAATTTGACTCTTTCATGGTGAGCCAGAATTATACAAGGAGTGAGTATGATCATTGTGTCTACTTTAAGAAATTGAATAATGGCATATTCATTATCTTAGTATTGTATGTTGATGATATGATTTTAGCAAGCAAAATCATAATTAAGATCAACAAGTTAAAGGATCAGACGGCTAGGATGTTCGATATGAAAGATCTAGGAGCAACAAGGCAGATTTTGGGCATGGAGATATTCAGAGATAGGAGGAATGGTAAGATTTGGTTGTCACAATAGAAGTATGTTGAGAAGATACTTTTGAGGTTTGATATGAACAATGTGAAACCAGTTTCAGTCCCTTTAGCTTCCCATTTTAAGCTTTCTTCGAGTTTATGTCCTAGTGCAAAAGAAGAAAAGGAATATATGTCTCGAATACCATATGCTAATGTAGTAGGAAGTCTAATGTATGCGATGGTTAGTACAAGGCAGACATTTCACATGTAGTTGGGGTTGTTAGCAGGTATATGGAAAATCCAGGTAAAGAGCACTAGGCAGCAGTGAAATGGGTGCTTCGGTATCTGAAGGAACAAGTGATTACTATATCACCTATAATATAGGTTGTGAATTAGTCTATGGATATGTTGATTCTGATTTTGTAGGTGATTTGGACAAGAGAAGGTCGACTTTAGGGTATGTATTTACTCTTGCAGGTGGAGCTATTAGTTGGATGTCAAAGCTACAAAAAATTGTTTCTTTATCTACTATAGAAGCAGAATATGTAGCTACTTCACATGCTTGCAAAGAGGCAGTTTGGTTGAAAGGTTTGTTTGGTGAGTTTGGAAGGATGCAGGACAAAGTAAGGTTACTTTTTGTTAGTCAAAGTGCTATTCACTTCACTAAGAATCCAACCTACTACACTAAATCAAAACATATACCTATCAAGTACCATTTTGTAAGACAGATCATCGATGAACGTTGAGCCTCTCTTGAGAAAGTGCATACAAAAGAGAACTGCGCACACATGTTCACAAAACCAGTACTGTTAGAGAAGCTACGATGTTGCTTGGCTTCTCTTGGCTTGCAGAAAAGGTGATGAACATAAGAAGGAGAAAGGTATCAGGTTAATTGTTGTCAAGGTGGAGATTGTTGGAAACGGTGACAACGAATTTCCAAGTTTGGGATTCTAGATCCTATAAATTAGTGATTGGCTGTAACCAATGAGACAAAATTAGAGATGTGTTTTCAATAATTAGTTCTTTTGTAACTGTGTATTCTTATATATTTTGTAAGCCCATAGAGGCAAACAAGGAGTGTGAGTGAGCTGTTGTAATCTCCATTAGCTGAATAATAAGACAACAGATACCTCTGCTTGGTGGACGTAGCCCAACGTATCTCTACTTGGTGGACATAGCCCAACGTTTGGGTGAAGCATGTGAAATCTTTTTCCTTATGATATTTTATGTTTCCTCATTTATGATTATAACAATCAATACATTCTTAAATTAAAAATTATGAATTTTTAAATTCTTAGATTATTTTTTCGAATTAAAAATTATGAATTTTTAAATTTTTAAATTACTTTTTCAATGTGTATGGTCATTTAACACATTATGTATTCATAAATAAAAATATATAACAGCTAATATTAATATAATATTTAATTGTAAATGTTATGGTATTCCTATGTTTTTTATAATATTATGTTACAATTAATTATAATATTATAGTTGTGTTATCAATACATAAAGAAATAACATGTATATAATGAACCAAATTTCAACAAAGTTTGATAAACTATATTCAAAATAGTTTTATAAACTAAATTTTTCTAAATCCATTTTTGAATGGATTCAAAATTGAAAAAAAAAAAAAAATTGAGAATAATGATAACTCACATCATATTGAAACAATTTTTTGGGATATCTAAAAGAATTTTGATAAAGTAATCTTTCTTAGGGCTAGTTATCCTAGCTAATTAATTATAATAGTATAGTTGTATTATCAATAAATAGAAAAATAATATTCATATGAAGAACCAAATTTACAGAAAGTTTGATAAATTATTTTCAAAATAGATTTATAAATTAAATTTTTCTAAATTGAAAAATCTATTTTTAAATGGATTAGAAATTGGGAAAAAAAAGTATTGAGAGCAATGTTATATTACATTGTGAAAAAAACTCACTTCATATTAAAATAGTTTTTAAAAATATCTTAAAAAAAATTGATTAAAAAATCCTTCTTATGACTAATTATCCTAGCTAAAATACTAATACTAATTATTCTAGATATAATAATTATAACCCAATCCAAAGTTTTATTTTGACCACAAGATATCAAAAATATAATATACATCACAAAGTTTAGTTATGATATAATAATTATAACCCAATCCAGAGATTTAGTTTTATGATATAATTAGGTATGAAGATATTTGACAATTATTATGTATCACAGAGAAATAATCCATGACTTGTTATACACATCACATGGGTTATAATGGTATTGGAAGAATCTTGAAATGAGAAAATATAGGGTGTTATACACCTTACATAGGTTATGACGGTATTGGAAAAATATTGAGATGAATTGAATGAAATAGGTGTGTATTATGTATTATGATTATTCATTGTTAGTTGAATTATTTTGTTATTATCAAAATATCATAATATGATTACTATTAATAATAATAAAAATTATTAAATTTTATATAATAAAGTCTAAACTACAAGTTTACGAGAAAATAATTTTAGTACACTCAATATATATAAAATAGATAAAACTCTTAACAATACATAATAGAGAATAAAAGAATAAATATAAGAATGGTAACTCAAACCTTTAATTTAGGGTAACATCATAAATAATTATTCTTTAAAGAAGGAAAGAACTCTACAAACAATGTTTTATTTCTACAATTATAATATTCTTCACAATATCTCCATTACATTACATCTGATTTTTTATAATTCTATTTATCCCTTAAGAACATTAAAGTGAAGGAACTTTTTAGTAAGCATAAGTTTCTAATCTTCTTACATTTGTTATTTTCACACTATTAAATAAACTTTATTTATTAGAAATAGACTCCATACATAACAATATATATCCATCTAACTATTATTATTCATCTTAATACCTTTCTAGGAACTATATATTATCCCTCTAAATACACTAAATCCAAATAATCCAAATATATAATATAGGTTTTTTTAAGAATATTTTATATTAAATCCATATAGCATCAATAATTAAAAACAAATTCTTGATAATGCCAATTCTAATAAAAGAAGAAGATTCCATATTTCATATGTGCCAATTTTTTTCAAATTAAAAAGCTAGTAAATATAAATAAATACTAATATTAAAATAATAAAAAATAAAATGAAAATATCGTTACTAAATTTCTTACATTTTAATTCATTTAATAAAAAAATATTGATATTTATAGAGTTGAGTAAAGAATTAAACATTTAAACTAAAATCTAAGCTTATAATTATGTGCAATTTGAAACTGGTTATTGACTTTATAGAAAATTGAACTACAATAAAATATAGTATTATATAACAAAGAAGCATCCATGCCTTTAGGAGATATACAAGAATTAAACTAAGTTTTAATCGTACAAATGTATTTATATTTAAAAATAATATATTATCTAAAATTAATCAGCTAAATTTTATTTATTTAAAAATATAAATAAAAATATATATATTTATAATAGTTGTAAAAACTAAAATAAAGTTTTCAAATATTTTCTTCCATCTTAAAAATATTATTAATTTTTCGTTGTTTTATTATTTTACTTTGAAAACTGAGCAAGGTTAAATGGGACACCTTTTTACAGAAAAGGAAAACACAAAAGCTTCTCACTGCCCAAATGATTTATATAGAAGATATATGTAAATATGTTTAGCAATATCTATTAGATAGAAAAACAATATCCATTAGATAGAAAAACATCCTCTATAACATTTGATAGCAAAACGTACCCTCTAGCACAAAGGGGAGGCACAAATGACGGTCAATCACATTTTTCCCTTTTTTCTGTGCACAGAGCGTTGAAATTTCTAGCTGTTCGTTTTACAGCCCAATTTTGACATTTATGTATGTATGAATCTCTCTTTATGCAACAAATTTTCCTGATTCAATAAATTTAATATGATAAAAATCGAAAATTCTACTTCCGAATTTCTCCTTATGCAACAAAATCAACCTCAACCTGATAAAAATCCACAATCCTAGTTTCATCTTTCAACTTTTTAAAAGCAGTCTAGTTTAGTAAAATTAATCTTTGATCATGGAAAATTTATTGTTTTAGAAAAGTATTCGTATACCCTCTCATGGAATTTCCAACTTCAAGTGTCAAATCTGCAAGTTAGTAGCGGTAGGTATCAAAGTTGGTTGGTAACGTAAGTTAAAAGCTGGTTAGTAACGTATGTTAAAAGCTAAGGGGACCTGCATACAAGTATGATGCAACCAACCATTTCACTCTGGGCAGATTCCATTAGACCGTAAAAAATTTATATATATATAATTTTGTACCTTGTATATTTAATTATAATTTTCAAATAAATCTGAAATCAAATATTCTTCATATGTCAAACCCCATACTTAGTAAAGATAAGATATCACCATACTTAATAAAGATAATGAAAAATATCATTGGTGTAACCAAATCGGGCCATAAAGTTGGAAAACAAAGCAAAACATGGCTTATTGAGGTTCTTAATAGTTGGTTGTGCACAGTGAGAGTAATCGGAACTATAAATAGTTTTTAATCTGCCGATTCATGATTTTGGATAACCCATCATTGAAAACATATAACAGATTTCACATTTTCCATTCATGATTTTGGACTATCCATCACTGGAAACATATAACAGACTTAACATCTTCCACAGTAACGATTATGGGAAATTAAAAGACCCGAATATTGAGAACCATAAATAGTTTTCAATAAGCTCGTACGTTGTTTTGGGACAACCAATCATTGCAAACAGTTCATATTTTTCACAATTTGATTAAAATCAGGATGTATTTTTTAAGATGGTGCAACAATCAAGATACAGAAACAACCGATTATCTTAATTCAACGAAGAAGATACTTCCTCTCGCATCAACCCACAATATCAACAAATATCCTCTCCCATCAACCCACAGTGCTAGGGAGACAAGGTTAGCGACGGTCGGCAAACCATAAGCATCAGATATAATTGTCAGAATGCCTGCCCTCACCTACTCCGTTGAATTTTCCTGAAAATTAAGAAAAACACGGATAAAAAGAGGTTATGTAAGTTAGTGTATATAATAAACAGAGAAGCACAGATCAGACGAACGATAATAATGTGATTAGTGCGAAACCTAATTAATAAGTTTGAACGAAGCAAGCACCACGGGATAGCACAGGTGATGAGACGTGCGCATATTCTCTCGATACGGGCAGAGGTCACAATTTCAAACCTTGTGTTTCTAGGGTTGTGGTTTAACAATTAGGGTTGTGGTTTAACAATTAGGGTTGCGGTTTAACAATGCAAAATCGCAGAAAAGGATCGACAGATGATTCTGGAATGCCTGCCGTTGTATGAACAATAAGCCAGTAAGTTCATCGAAGGTTGAAGCCCTCTCCCTCCGTTCATCACTCCTCCAAAGCTGATGTGATGGAGAATCTGCTTCCTCTAACACAGATCTGTGGCTCCGGATATATCCTCTTTTACCAACTGAAATTTCAGTAATCAACTCACAATATACATAGACGTTGGATTAAAACAAACGACCACTACAACCTATACGAAGCTCGCCACATCAACAAAGGCCACTGAGAATTACAAATACCACCGAGAAGCTCGCCACATCAACAAAGGCCACTTAGAATTACAAATACCACCGAGAATTTAGAATTCCAAACGGAAGTAAATCTATCTGTCTGAAGATATTGTAATACTCACTAAGGCCAGGCGAAATAGCGAAGGCGTAATATGACGACAGAAGAATAGAGAGCACATACACCTCAAACGCAGAGCCTCTGAATGTGAGCGCATGTGCTCTCTATCTCCTGTCAGCAACATCAACACCCTCTTCTGCTGTCCACCCTTTCCGTTCACTTAGCGACCAATTTGCCTCCTGGAAAAACATAAAAGCATAGTTGAGAAGAGACAATGCAAATTTATGCATGTAACAAACACACCAGAACCGATAACACAGAGAATTATAATGTAATTGGCGCAAGCAGAGGGAAACATAATTTATAAGTCTAAAACAAAGCGAAGCGAAATGATTGTGCAGAAAAAGGTCGAGAGCTGCTTCTCTACCTCTTGCCGTTGTATGAACAAGCAACCAGTGAGCTCTCTATTTATGGAAGGTGGGAGCCCTGGTCCTTTCAGAACCCCCTCCCCCCTCCATTCGTCGCTCCTCTAAAGATGATGTGATGGAGAGTTCTTCCGTCACTGTTCTGGCTGCCGACATTCCTCCATTTTCCCACAGAAAGTAACAATGTTCAAATCTAGGTAATCAGCTCCTAATTCGTAGAGAGATTTTCTTTGAGATAACTAACCAAACAAAACAACCTCTTATAATTGGACGAAAAACCCCAATGAAACATTTCGAAGACAAATAAGATTAAAACTAATTTCAAAGGCTTAGAATCGAAATTGTAAATTTACAAACAATTTTGTAACTTTTATATAAATCTTATAACAGCTGGTATAAATGATAATAAAAAATCGCGACATGGACCAGGATTTAAATTCTATTTGAAGGAAATGGACAATCAATTCAGCGGGGACACTGCGTGTGCTCATCCGTTATGTCACGATGCGCTCAGCACGGAAAACTAAATATCCAAGGGAAATGGAAATTTCAAGGCCTGGATGCGATCTCTCAAGTAGACTCTTATCTTAAGGGGCCCAACGGTCCATGTTTTCGCATTCAGAGTGTCGCCATAGACTTCCAAAACTGGGAATAAAGCAGATACAGTATAGCCACTGTCCGAAAAAGTGGCCGCTCCAATCGGTGGAGTGGAAAAAAGCACTTCGTAGTAGCGTATTTTATTAAATAAACAGTGACCTTGGGATTGGATATAGATTTGGACTAACACGTGTTTTCACCAAAAAAACACACAGATGCAATCATTAAAATTTCCATTAGTAGCTAGTCTAAGTGCGGGGCATGAACTTCCCTTTTTTGGCATGAATGATTCCATTGCACAGGATAAGGCGCATCGATTGTCCTATCAAACCGAATGTATGCCCACCCAGGTTCGAAATAACCATCCGTGATTGTCGCATCAAACCAAATCTATGCCCAACCAGTTGAGAAACAAGCATCTGGTCCTAGAGCATTCTGGGATTTACACCATTGAATTTAAAGTAATTTTAGATGCATTGGTCCAATGGTGTACACTCGGCATATAGAACAAATGCTCTGTAACCGTTAAGGTACTTCAGATGCAATGTCTCTAGAGCATTCTGGCATATACGCCATTGAATTTAAAGTAATTTTAGATTCAATGTCCCAATGGTGTACACTGAGCATATAGAACAAATGCTATGTAATCGTTAAGGTAACTTAGATGCAACAACGGTATGAATTTATGGGCTAGGGTTGAGATTGGGGCTGGCGTGGTGTGGGGTAATATTAGAGTAAATATAGGAGGTGAGGTAATATTAGAGAAAACATAATGAGGGTGGGAGCCAATATTACAGCAATATGTTTTCTCTAATATTACTCTCTAATATTACCCTCTAATATTACTCTCTAATATGGTCTATAAAGAGATGCATATTGGTATACGAGTGTAATTATGAATTTTCACTCTTAATCAACATACTATATGTATACAATTTTTTTTGCTAATTGGAAGTGCTCTAGAATGTTGGTTTAAATATAACCATAAACTGTTCTTTGGCAAAAGTTGAAATTCTTCTACCAAATAGAGGTTCAAGGGAAACCACAAACCATTGTCTAGCAAAAGATGTAAGTCTTTTACTAAGTTGTGGTTTAAGGAAAACCACAAATGAGTCTAGTGTTTTTTAGCTTACCACAAACCAAGACACGCTTGTTTGTCTCTCTTGCTTGTTACTACTCAATTCATAGGACTTTGAAACTTGAAGCCTGACTGTCAATCATCGATATCGTTCCCCCCGTGTCAAAGACAAGTTGAGAAGATGAAAATATTTCCACTGTGAGATGTGTCACTACTCAAGAATCAATTCATTGGTATGATAGATATATCTTCTTGACTATTGATGACCATCGTCAAGAAGTCATCCATTGTAATGTCTCTTATAGCCATAATTTTTTTTTAAATACTCTTTGTAGTCATATACATGTGTTGTTATTTTTAGCATAAGGTTGATTAAATGTTTGACACATGCGCATATTTGACTAATCTAGTTGTTATGGTAATGCCATGGCATGATAAACATTGAATGGTTCTTAACACCATATATCAAGGCTTAGCATTGATCTGATCATTACCGTTACATGATTCCTCTTTTCATCACAAGTAATGCAAAGTACATTTCTTAATCATTGTGGCATGCAATCATTAATAAAATACACCTTATAATTGGCTTCTCTTCTTGCAAGAATCATTTATGGTACCAAGTGTTATCATTGAAAAATCATCTGCAACGTTGCACACAATGGTTGAAGAAACAAATCAATGCCAACAACAATTAGAGTCCATCTACAACACTAAACTCCATCAAAAGGAAAAAAACTATACAATTGGGTCAAAAATCAAAGTGCGCAAATTCACCAAAGGAAGCATGTTCATAGTGTGCAGAACCTGCGAGCCAACATAGCCTTCGGCGCCCACTATGCACAAAATGCGTGAATGTCTACGAGAAAATTCATGCAATTCTATGAACGATGCATTTATGGATCTGGTCGGTGCCTCCACCACTTCTAGTCCGACCCCAACATGATTTGACACTCATATCTAAGCGAGATCTACCTTGGGGGTAGAGGGTGCCCTAAAAGGCCCTTTGTTCACACTATGAACCAATTACATTTTTCCATCAATGAAGGCTATAAATAAGAGCCATGGGTGTGGTAAGAAACCAAGATCTTCAAGGTATTGTTATGCTGCAAGAATTCTTTCTTGAAAATCCTCCTTTCTCTTTGAAGCTTTCAAACACCATTGCAATAGGCCATTCCAGTCACCTCTTGAGGGAATAGGCATTTTTTTTCTTCACCACTTGTCATTTCTTCCATTGTAAGGAGAGAAGAGCTCGTAATCAGGGAACTCAAGAGCCCTCCCAAGGAGGAAGATGAGACTCATAAGTGCGTGTCTTTCTCTACAATGTTTTTCCTACTAAAATATTGATCCATTGCTAGCATTATGTTGGTCATTGTTTGATTTTCATGGTTCTAAGTTTCCCAAGCTTCATAACATTTATTTCTTAGTTTTTTTTAGTTGTATTTATTTGTTTTAAGTGTGTTTGGTTTGTTTAACCCACTCACAAACTTATGTCTTGTTTAGTAGGATTATCTAAACATGCAAGTGTTGTTTTTTCATCACCCAAGTGACAAAACCAACGCAACAGATTGGTGACCATACTGGAGATCAATATCAAATTCCTCCCTATTTGAGCTTTAAGAGCACTTCATTTTGATTTTTTTTCCTTGCAGGTACAGAAACCGGCCTAGCCCAACCTGCTGAAGTCAAAATTCAAAGCTGACGAAGGAGTATTTCACTTGGAAATTTCCCCCCCAATGCGTGAAAGGAAGTGCACGGCTTTTTAGGCCCACAGACACGCACTTTTCACGCTGTTTGTGAAACAAGCCTCATTACTGTGCGCATTATGTGCATTGTGCGCCCTCTGCGCGCCTGTCAGAATTGTAACCCGCACATAATTCCATTTTTTCAAAATTGTAAGAGTTTTTATGAATGGTTTGACGGCCCCTAGCCTTTAAAGTTTTATTTTCCTGCACTTTGTAACGAAACTACACTCCACTTAGAGTCCTTTCCCATAAGAAAGGTTAGCTAACATAGGCAGTTAGGGGTTAAAATGAGTCACTATTCTCTTCTTTTTCTTTGTTGCCACATGGATGGCTCATTTGTCTTGTAAAATTTTAAGTTGAAGTTATTTCTTTCATACACAATCACCTAAATTGGGACTAGAAGTTAACTTTGACACTCAAGTATGTTATTCCCCCACACCCTAGTGTGATCTCAGGAATCAGAAAGGTGGTTAAAGGGACATTTCATCTCTCTTAAAAAATATTTAGGAGAGGACAAAGCCCCCCTAGGGTTCCACTTAGTTTTTGAAATCATCTTAAATCTTTCTAAGGGCCCATACATGTCCACATGTTTGCAAACTTAGGCCTGATAGTTTCTAAAATGATTTCTTTGTTTAGACCATAATCTAAGGAAGTTTAAATATCAAAGTAACAAGCCCATAGATGCCTACATAGTTTAAATCCATGATAGTTTCAAAGCTTTCTTAGTACAGAAAACATTTTAGGGAGTTTAAAGCATTTGTAGGGACGCATATGTCCACATTGCTAGTTCTTTAGGGATTTAAATATTCTACAAGGTTGTACCAAATACACATAGTAAGCTAGGTAAAGAAGATTTGTAAGGAACATAGGAAGTCCACATGTTGCAATCTCACACTTAAATTATTAAAATCTTTGCAGAATTTTCAGTTTCTTGCACACAAAGCCAGTCCTGACATACATAATTTCTATTAGAGTAGTTGAGGTCGAAGTAGGTTTTCTCCAAAGGAATTTTGAAAGATCCAACTTCTTATTTGGAAATTATCCACACCAATTAATTCAAATGAGGTTGTTCCATGACCCCAATCTCTCAGCAAGCCCCATCTAAATTTTTTCTAAAAACACACTAAATTTTCCTCAAGAGGGGGTGGCGAATTTATTGTTTTAGTTAAGGTACGATCTCGAAGGTAGGCTTCCAAATAACCCCCCATTATCAGTTTCTCACATTTTCAAACAATAAAAGTTGAGAACTAGGGAACTTTCAAATCCTTGAAGTCAAGTGTTCCTACACCATAAGGCAGGGAGATACCTGTGAAGGGTCAAAGCCTGAGGTTTGCTTGTTCTGTGCATCCCTCCTTGAGTCACCCAACTCTTTTGAGAGCATCTAGCCCATGACCCATATTTGAGGCCGAAAATCAAATTCCTCACTTTGGCCAAGGTACTTAGTTTCCAAAACTTAGGATATCCACCCAGGTAGCAATTGTAGACTGCAATCGCACCTTGATCAAATTTTCTCAGGCTATTGGGAAATATCGCCATCTCTTTCGGGATATGCACCCTCTACCCCTCATTATAATTGATTACTTCAACCTTCAATAATTCCTCTTCTGGTGGCTTCAAACCCCATTGCTGAGTGCTATTGGAAGGCCCAGTGTTATTTGAGAGGAAGGACGATACGTCTTTTAGGACACAAGCATTTGTTTTTATTGTTCCCCCATGTAGACAAAATCCACCCATACACATGCTTGTTTATTTACAATTGATTTATGTATGATGTTCATTTGATTACATGCAATTGTGAGTTATACTATTTTGTGACGGTCAAAATTATACAAAACCTCTTGTTCATTTATTTCTCTCTTGTCACCATTTGCAAACATTCACTTTTCTAGTCAGAAACCATAGGGGACCCAAAACATCCCCCTCGTTCTAGATGCTTGCAGAATATCCCTACTATTCTAGGAGTAGTCCCTAGTCTTACTAACTCACGGGCTCAACCATGTCACACCCCCGTGAGTGTTATTGTTTTAGGGTCATATTTACTCGGATCCACTTTGCTTGTTTCAAATTCCCAAGGCCATACATCTATTAGTTCTCCTTCTAAAGGAGGCGAGGGTAAAACTTCTTCTCAAGGGAGAAGTACCAACACACCAAATCCCTCTCAAGGGACAGGTCCACTACCTAATCACATAATGGATGGAACTAATCCTCCACAAAATCTCTCTATGCCATACCTAGCATCCCTTAACATTCCTGATTTGACCAAACTCACCAATGATCCCATTTTACATGACCCCACATGGCCAAATATGCATACCAAACTACCTTCAAGTATTCCAAAGTTTGAAGGAAAACCGGGGGAAGATCATGCCAACCATGTTATGACCTTCCACTTATGGTTATCTTGAAACATTATCATGGATGATTCCATCCACTCAAGGCTGTTTCAACGAACTCTCATTACTTCCTTAGCCAAATTGTATGTGGACGAAAAATCAGGGTCCCATGTGATCTTTGAATCATTGGCCAAGGCCTTTTTGTCCTTTTTCCAACTGTTGGTTCTAAGGTTTGCACCTGACTGCTAAAGGGAAAACCTAGGTCACCTATCAGTTTAGAATGATTGTTTCTTTTAATTTTTGTTGGTTAGTCAGAGGGTTATTATATCAATACAAAAGAAAGGTTGGGATGGAAAAATAATATGGACGAGGGCCCTCCTTGGCTGGTGGCACACTAATGATAGACTAGTGAAATAATAGAAAACAAAGGGAAACAACAGACTACTCAATGAATAATCTTCTACAAGAAGTTCAATACTTAAACTATCATTTCAATACATTAAACATGTATCAAAAACACAATTACTCCCACAATTTTTAATAAAAATAAATCTTCACCAAAGAATTAGTTGCTTGACAGGTTGCATATCAGTAAAAATAAGTTATATGATAGTTGAAAGGAAATGAAATGTACTTTGCACAAATAAAAAACTGTATTCAAGATAAGAATAAAAACACATGACAAATTGAATGAAACAATATCATCAAGAGTATGTTCACAATGTAGAGAGCTTTAATCCATGCATAGAATGGGTCCAACCAGTCTGATGTAGTTTTATTCTTTCCCAAAAGATCTGACCCTCAAAACATCCAAATACCCTCTATTTAATAGAGTTGCAGAGGTTCTCGTCATTAGGGGACTAAGACCTAATTTTAGGTAATTGTTCGTAAAACAAATGATTAATTTGACTATGACACTAGACTTAATCAACAAGAGTGATTCTTATCACACACAAAAGACCACTCTCGTCTCTAATTTAAGAAAATGTTGGAATTAAAAAACTACTATTGTCTCTGAGACAAAACTGATGCATGTGTTGGAGGAACTAAATTGGTAGAAAATAGGATTTGGAGTGACAAAACAGAGCTTTGTGTTGAGTAATGGCATGCCTGTGAGTTGTTGGAGGCCACTGGAGACATCTGGCTGCATGAGAAGATCTCTGCTTGAGGAAGAGGTAGTCTACTAAAGTGTTCTGGAACTAATCTACATCGACCTGTGACTGAGACTTAACTCTTCATCTGTGTCTGAGATTTTGGAACCTAAGCGCACTCCATATCAACTATAACTGACCCTTCTCCTCTCTTTCACTGTGATGAACTGGTTGTGAATGGGAATATGTGCAGGTGGGCGTCCAATAGGAAGATAGAACACATGTTGGTGGACGACGTGGATGTAGATGAAGTGGAGGGGAGTGGAGGTGACATGCATAAGTGGAGGTGAGATGGAGGTGAGATAGAGGTGAAATGGAGACCTGATGTCATATAAGCATGTGATTGTAGAAGTTGTCGAGGTTGGTTTGGGTTCGCACCGCCTTTGGGCACGCAATCCCCCACAAGATGCCACGTACCTTTCCAAAAATACCATGGTTCCAATTACGAGAACTCCTTGGAAAATTAACGTTTGAGTAGTTTACATCCTCGAAATGAAGTGTGGTCATTGATCTGGTTGGAATATGTGATCTAGGTGATATTTACCTGTTGCAAGGATCAACGGTTCTGGTTGATTTGAGATCGATAGTCCGCAATTACTTCGAGAGTTCAGGCCTTTTAAATGAAAAGTTCTTACCATCCTCCGGAGTGTCGTACTTTTGAGGCGAGGGATCCTCCTCCACATGGTCTCTAGGTATGGATGGTCCAGATTCACTTGGAGAGTTCAGGCTTCGGGAGTTTCCTTCTCTTTGCTCGTGCAATCCTCCAAAGTGTCGTATATTTTAAGAGGGATATTGTCGCCATGTGTCCTCATTGATGGATGGTCTATATTCACTTCAGAACTTTGGGTAATCGAGCTTTGGGAATTTGTAATGATGTGCCTGGAATTATCCCGGAGTGGTACAGGCCCGAAGTGACATGGTAGGATCTTGAGACTTCGACTCTTCGTATATTTGGGACTTTGTCTCTTCAGCACTTTGAGTAATTCTTGATGTTAAACCCTGCACGATTATCAACCCATGAATGGATAAGAGTTGTTGATGTGATTGGAATCTGTGGATCTCCACAGTCAAAAGTTAGCCTGTCTGTTCCCACAATCTGAGCCCAAAATTGACCGCTCTGGATTGTTGCGTTGTGTCCACGGGAATTTCATGTGCATACAAAAGGCTTGGTCAACCTTCTATGAGCTCAATCAATGGAAAACATGATGACAAACATTAAGAACCAAATACGACATGTATTTTATCCTTCAAGAAAACCAAAAAAACTCTACACAAAGAATCAGTCAAGCAATCCAATGAAGAAAACAAAGTTATTGAACATATGGGAAACCTACTTTATCAACCAAAAAAGGACAAATTTGACGAAGGCATAGGGAAAAGAAAGGGGATGGGTAGGGGTGCAGACCTAGGTTACAACATTGGCTCCAACTGGGGATAACTCGTCCCTGTGAGGTGCTAAGAACTGTAGATCGGTGCCTTCATATTAAATAACTACCATTACCTTTTGTTCCTTATCTTTGTTTCCATCTTCCATCCTGAAGTCTACTACTGTCCCTCAGCTATGCATTTTATTCAAATGAAAAACTGAAACTATGCCCCAATGCCTTGTTGGGATTTGGAGTCTTTATTCACACAGAACTAACTAATCAAAAGCAATAATAAAAGAAATCATATATGGTACAAGAGGGACCTTGCCTCATCCTTAAACAAAATAGTGTTTTAGGAAGCACCCATTTACTAGGCCTCCAAATATCTATGTATCGTCTAGATTGTGCAAGATAAATGTGTTGTTGTTCATAACTTCAAACACCTTAAAAGGGCCAAACCATAGTTGAAGAAGAGTAGTTTTTAAATGCCTATAAGTTGTCTTGTCAAGGTTGCATGATGGGTGCATCTAATTGGGTGAATATTTTATGTAATTATAGCACCTTACAGTTTCATTATGATAACAACTTGGCCAATACTTTCCCCTTTATCAACTTGGTGGGATTTATGTGCATGTCATACTCCAATAGTTTGACAATCCACTTCCCTCTTTTCCCCTCACTGTCTAGTTGAACCAGAATCTTTTTGACACCACTGCTAGGAACAAAGGTTGTTATGATAGACTGTAGCACATAAACCCTGAAGGCCTTGAGTGCTTTGACCAGTGCATAAGCCCGCTTCTCTAATATATCATGCTTCATATTTGCATCTCAGAGGGATCTGCTGAAAAAGGTTATTGGTTGCTCATGCCCTTCTTCATTTTTCTGCAGTAGTACAACAACAATGGTTTCCTCTAAAGAAAAGGAGAAAATGAAGAAATATTTGGTGTAGTCAGGGTTGGCCAATACAAGGTATTTAACTAAATCTTGTTTGATTGTTTGGAAAGTTCATTTTTCCTCCAAGGACCATTTTATCACAGCATTGTTTTTCAACATGTTAGTAATAGGCTTCAAAATTTCAACAAAAATTGACACAAAAGGTTTGAGGAAGTTTATCTTACCAATAAAAGACTGGACAACCTTTTTATTTATGGGGATGTCAATCTGTTGAATGGAAAAAACCCTCTTTTGTTCAATTTGTATACCTCATGCTGATATGATGTGGCCCATGATCTTTCCTTCTGGCATGAAAAAGTTATACTTCCTAGGATTCAGAGATATTCCATATCTCCTGCATTTCTTGAAAACCTGATTCAGATGCTGCAAATTATTCATCATCAAACTTGGAGAAAATGGTGATGCATTCCAATTATATAACCATAAATTTGTCCTTTTCTCCCACGAAAGCAATGTCCATGGCCCTTTGAAAAGTGGCCCCTACGCTCATAATCCCAAAGGGCATATTGTCATACATGAATGCGCCCCATGGGGTGGTGAATGTTGTATTTTCTTATGCCTCTTCAGACACTCCTATCTGGTTATAACCAGAGTATCCATCCAACAAGGAAATTCTATGTGCACCTACCACCCTCTGTAAAATATGATCCATCTTGGGGAGGGGGTAATTGTCCTTCAAAGAACACTTGTTGAGATTTATGAAATCAACACATAAGTGTATCTCCCCACTTTTCTTCCTTGCAGGTACTAAGTTGGCCACCCAGTTTGAGTACCTCAATGGTACAATAATCTTTGCATCCATCATTCTTTTAAGATCTTTCTCAATTATGGAAATTGGCATGGGATTAAATTTCCTAATCTTCTATCTGAATGGCTTGGAGCCAATTTTTAGAGGGATCTTGTGTTGGATGATGTCAGTGTCGAATGTCTTCAAATCTTCATAGGACCATGCAAAAATATCAGCAAACGTTTTTATGAGACTGACATACCTTTCCTTTTGGTCTACAATTATTTCCTTGGACAACTTAATGATCTTGGGATTCTTAGTGGTCCCAATATTCCAATGTGTTATCTCGTCTTCTTGATTCCTCATGGAAACTCGTTTGTAAACATCATTACTATCAAACAACCTTTCCAATGGCACTAGTCCTCTTAGGATGTGATTAATTTTCAGCTCCACAATATCATGACCAACCACTGTCTTCAACATATGAGATGCTTGTTGATCTTCTAATTTCTCATTTTCACCTTCTTGACTTTCTTGATTAATTAAGTATTGGAGGATTCATCAATGGTGTGTAGATATATCTGCAGCTCTAAATAATCACTAAAGACTTGCCAATTCTTTATGTTGTCTGGTATGGTTGTTTTATGTTTCATTTCCACTTGATATTTAATATGTGGGCCAATGGGAGGCCTGAAAGTGTTGGTAGCTAAGGCCAGAGAATCAACCTTCTGATTTTGTTCTCTGGGAATGAAGGAAATGTTAAATGCTAAAAAGAAATTATCGATCCGATCACATACCTCATTTATGTATTGCATGAGCCTCTGTTGCTTATCTTGATAGATGTTCCTTACTTGATTGATGATTAACTCAGAATCACCAAAAACTACTACACAATCAATGGCCATGTCTTTGGTATCCCTCTGTCCCAACACTAGGGCTTCTTATTCAACTCTGTTATTAGTAGTCTCAAACTCCATCTTATAAGAGAGGCTTATCACTTCTTATGAAGGGTAAATAAGGAGTATACCTGCACCTGATCCTTCCTTAGATGAAGAGACATCGAAATACATTTTCCATACCTTGTTTTGTTGACATGTCAGTGGCTAAGCTCCACATTGGCTAATTGATATTTCAGGTTCATCATCATTTAAATGAAAAATAGATGAACCAATCCCATCGTCAATAGCATAAATGGGTTGATTGATTGGGTTCTGATGATCATTAACTATGTAGGCTAACCGTACCTCTATGTATATCCTCCTATGTTCACCCCCAAACATAGGAAGGGTGTCATAAGTGAGGTCCATTTGTAATTATCCTCCAACCTTTTTAGCCCAAGTTCTGGATAAGAGCATGCCAAAATTTGGGGGAACGTCAGCCACCATAATGTCCATCACTGCAATATGCATTGGTAACCATGCCAAAGAAACTACCATATATTTTATCAATCCTAGAGAATTCACTTTCTTAGAATCAAAGGAGTACAGGTCTTAGTAAGGTTTGGTGATCTCTAGACCTAGTTCTTCAATAACAACTTTGGGCATAACATTATGTGAGGCTCCAGAGTCCATAAGACAATTATGAATGATCTTATCATGGAAATTCAAAGATACATAGAATGGTGGAGAAGCGTCAGATCCATACTCAATATGAGGGCCCATAGTAATGGCTAGGATTTCATCCTGCAAACTAATTACATCAGGAGATACACCAGAAGCAGTTGGATGTAGAACTTTCATGATAGATTTTTTGAAAGGTTGTTTTTTGATCAATTTTGTCATAGGCACATGGATCTTAATCTTTCTCAACTCATGTTCTAGGCTGGAAGAGGCTGGTGGCCTATCAACTTCCTTTATTTCTGAGATTGTAGGTTTAGATGGGGAAATTTGTTGAGATTTAGATGACATATCTTTCTTTGGATTTGTCTTGGGAAGGAATTCAACCTTTTTGTTTTGATCAGAGGTAGTGTCTTTGGTATCCCCTACTCTTGTCATCAAATCATATTTCTTCTGGGGTTGGCCTTGTATATGTCCCTCCTCCCCTACCTAATCATCAAACTGATTTGACAATTGTGCTACCTCATATTCTTGTTGTGTTAAGTGACTGGTATAATAATATGTTTCATTGAAAAGGACAGTAGTCTCATCCAAAACATCAATGCCTGCATCTACCTCCTCAATATGATCATCAAAATTTATCCTTTCTCTTTGCATTATTTGAGGGGCATCATTAGGCCTTCTAAATTGGTTTGGATTTGTATTTCTAGCCCCTTGGAAATCTCTATTTGGTTGTTTGGATTCCCATTTTAGCTTAGCTATTTCAGAATTCAGATCCTTCAAATTTTTGGTCATTTCGTCAAGCTTTGGATAGATGTGGACGAGTTAGAGGAGGTAGGGGAATCCTATTTCTATTTTTTCTTCTCTTTATTAGATTTAGTCTTTAGTCCCTATGATGCCAAAATATTAGACTCGACTTCAATGGCTTCCTACTGCATAGACAATAGTGTGCTTAATATTCTCTCTCTCAGGAGGAGGGAGAACTCCGCATCAAATGCATTAGAATAAGAGATCTTAGTAGATCCTTCAGTTAGTTTGATTTCATCTGATATTATACCATACATATTATTAAATATCTTGGTGAAATCTAAAATGGATTCACCACTCTTTCTCTTTAGGGACCCAAACTCAGTGATGTAGTAGAGGTAATCTCTCCTATCTCCCCATTTCTTTATGAAATTTTCATCTAATGCCTAAATATCTGCAATGGAATATGGAGGAAGACTCATGAACCATTTTCTGACTTCCCCATCCAAACTCTATACAAACAACCTCATCCACACATCTGCATAATCAATGTTAAATTTGTTTGCAAATGTGTAAAAGTCTACCAGATGTTCTTTAGCAGTTACTTCACCTTCCCAATTATATCTTGGTAAATATTTCATGTAATTTGTGGTTGGGAAGGCATGCAAGCCTACAAGAAGAATTAGGGTTGCATATCTGGCAGCAATTATGGCATCCATCTTGTTAATGGCCATGGCTTAAATAATAGGAATCTGAATACTTATGGGAGATACAGGGGTAGATGCATGACTGGATGCATAAGTTGAATCAGAAGTTGAAGATGTTTGAGCTCCTTTGGAATTATGATTCTCAGCGCTATCAAACTCAAGTTGCTTGTGATTGTGATTAGACATAGGCTCTTTGTGTGTAAATTTACCCTTGAAGGGGGAAGTATACCTCTGAGCTAGAGTGGATTTCCTTAGTTTACTATCTAGCTCAGAGACTATTGTGTTATTCTTAGGGTTAGAATGAGCCTTCTTGGATTTGTTGTACTAATTTTTTGATCCGTTGAATACTTTTATGGGTTCCAGTATTTCTTCTTTAGATTTTACTCAGTGAAGTCCCTAGATGAAAGATGGAAGTTTGTCTATGTTTGGTATTTGTTCACCATCAAAGGTCAGAGATGATCAATTGTCGTTCTCCCGGGGAAAGATATTTCATTACTCTGTTCCCCAGAAATGATGCCACAAGATGTTCGTCCTAAGATCTGCTCCTGCTTGCTAAAGGGAAAATCTAGGCCACCTATGAGTTTAGAATGGTTGTTTCTTTTAATTTTTGTTGGTTGGTCAAAGGGTTATTCTATCAAGAAAAAATCAAGGTTGCAATGGAAAAGTGATATGGATGAGGGTTCGCCTTGGCTGGTGGCACACTAATGATAGACCAGTGAAATAATAGAAAACAAAGGGAAACAATAGACTACTCAATGAATAATATTCTACAAGAAGTTCAATACTTCAAATATCATTTCAAGACATTAAACATGTATCAAAAACACAATTACTCCCACAAGTTGCAATAAAAACAAATCTTCACCAAAGCATTAGCTGTTCGATAGGTTGCATATCAGTAAAAATAAGTTATACGATAGATGAAAGGAAATGAAATGTACTTTGCACAAATCAAAAACTGTATTCAAGATAAGAATAAAAACACATTAAAATTTGAACGAAACACTGTCAGAAGGAGTATGTTCACCAGGTAGAGAGATTTAATCCATGCATAGAACAGGTCCAA
>ML829202.1:64285-84279 GCA_009831015.1 Picea engelmannii | reverse complement strand
TACCCTCGCAGGGGTGCGGAAATCTCGTTTACAAAAATTTAAGTGCTGGTGTATAAAACACCCAGTAGAACCATCTTTGTCTCTGACATAGAATAATCTTCATGATAATGAGTTGACCTCTGTGCTAAACAGGCGGTCAACAATCTCCAAGAACATGTAGATGTGTCTCTTTCTCAACAAAGTGTGCTAGATGATTTCTAATACTGGTCATGTGCCTGGAGGCACCACTGTCAATTAGCCAAGTATTATCATTGATAGGAACCATACCTGAGAGTGTTGAGATGTTGATGTCTTCATTACTTTGGAGTCTTGTACTGAGCTTGCTTCCCATCATGATTTTGCTCATCTTCACAAACCCTTGTTAACTAGGCTAGAAAACCTAACGACTAGGCTAGGCTAGCACTTTTAGGTTTTGTTGGGCTTATGACTGCCAACAATAAGCCTTGATAAATATGATAGCCACGGTAAGCCGAGGAGCTTCTTCAAGAATTTTGCACAAATACACTTCAGAATTTTCTGTAGAATTTTGGCGAAACCCTTAGGGTCAAAAATTCGAAATTCCCAGAATTTTGATCTGAGACTTGCTGGAAGTGTGTTGAAGGAGGTTGTACCTTTCTATGTCTTTTTCAGCCCAAGCGTCCAAGTTTTGAGTGGTGAAAGCTCTCAGAAGAGGAGGTCGTACGAAATTTCTGGAAACCCTAGGAGGGTCGTACGGTTTTTGCAAATGAGTGAGATAAGGGGCTGGAAAATGCTTGTGCAATGGGATCTTCAAGACCTATGCTCTGATACCATGTTGATTTTTCAATATGATAGGTTAAGCATGTAGTTCATTTCAATTTGCATTTGTCTTAACCATAAACAAAAATGTTGCAGCAACAAAGATCACAAGAAGAAACACCATGCACAAGAACACAAGAAGTATCCTAGGAAACCCTTCTCAACAATGGAAGAAAACCCAGCCAAATCCTTTGCTATATTCTTCAAGAGAAAGACCTTCACCACCAAGAAAGACCTAGCACACAAGAGGGTGCTTAAAGCCTAGAAGACTAGCGCCCAAGAGAGGTGTGCACTTCTCCCAAGTAAATGTACTTGCTGAAATTTCCAAACACACTTGAATGATATGATTCCACAATGGGGAATTTCCCTTTACTTATATTAGACTTGTCCTATCAATTGAAGTGTCTATTGGCTCAACATGGCCGACCTCTCTAAGTCATATTATAATTATAATAATAATAATTATTATTATTATTAATAATATTATCCAGATTAATTATCTTTTACATTTATTATTAATCACATTAAGGTGGGGCCGACCTGTACCCTTTACATAACAATTAGGTTACAGGCAGGTCTGACTCTTGAACAATATATATAGCAAAGGATCTAATACACCCACTAGTGCTCATCCATTAGGGCCACATCCATAGGGATGTCACATCTCTGTTTCACTGCATTACACAGAAGAACCAAGTCTTCACACGTTCACCTGTGCTCTTCCACAGACACGCCCACTCTATAGATCTTCTTTCCCACTGCCTCACACAAGAGAATCATCTAGAGTCTTCTCGTCAACTCTACTACTCAGAGGAGGCTAATACATCATCTTCATTTATGTTCACATGACGATGCACCCAGCACTTTGGGATTTCACACGTTCACCTTGTGCTCAGCCACAGGCACGTCCAACTCAACAGATCGCCTTTCCCACTTGATAATCATCTGGAGTTCTTCTCAACTCTCTGAATGGAGGAGGTCATCTCTACGTTCCTAGCTCTGTCTTAGGCAAGAACCACGTACCCTTCTTAGGGGCTTCCTCTCAGGTTTGTAAGCTCAGAGAAAGACTTACATAGCTGCAATGATCCACACCTCACAGGTTTGTAAGCTCAGAGAATGTCTTACATAGTTGCAATCATCAACAGTTAATCCAAAGGACATAACAATAAATTCATAGTGGCAGCTGAAAGTTATCTTGGGCACATCTTGTCCCCTCATTTTGATTTGATGATAACCAGAGTGCAAATCAATCTTGGTGAAGTAAATGGCGCCATGCAACTCATCCAATAACTCATCTATCCGAGGAATAGGGTACCTGGTCTTTATGGTCTTCTTGTTTAAGGCCCTGTAATCAATGCACATGCACATAGTACCATCTTTCTTTTTCACCAATACCACAGAAGATGCAAAGGGGCTAGAGCTTGGCCTAATATGGCCCATGTCTAATAGCTCTTTAATAGCTTTTTCAATTTCATCCTTATATTTCTTAGGGTGTCTATATAGGGTGGTGATGACAGGTTTTGCGCCCTCCTCCAACTCTATGATATGCTCAAATCCTCTATCCGGTGGTTGCCCTAGTGGAATAGGCTCAAAAACTTTGTTGTGATTATCAATGATTCTCTGTATATCATGGGAGTATTGAGGATGCCCCTCATTGTCCAACTGAACTAATATTAGGAATTTTGTTGCATAGACCACGTCTTCCCTCCTAAAAATGGCTTCCATGCGCATTCCCTGACATTCCCTTCAAAGTCATCCTTTTTCCATTCTCTCCATTCAATGACATTTCCATGGTCTTGTAATTGGTAGTGATAGGTCCCAATGTACTAAGCCACTAAACTCCCAATATAACATTGGTGTCTGGTAGGTCCATCACATAAAAGTATTGAGTTAATTCATGCCTCCCCAAGGTGAGGTTCAATCCTGGAATGTACTTGTCACATGGCATAGTGTTACCTCATGTTACCTCGACAAGAAACCCCTCAAACTCAACTGTAAGTATGTGCCTTATTTTCACCAAGGTTGAATCAATGAAGTTATGTGAAGCTCCCCCATCTATAAGCACAGAAACCCTTTGTCCTTGAAGTACTCCTCTCATCCTAAAGGTACTATATTTAGGGACTCCACTGATGGATGCAATGGTGATCTTCTTCTCTCCTGCAGACCGAAATTTGTTTCCTATCCTCCTTCACCCTGTGCATTGTCTATCCTAGGTTGATTTGCCTCAATATTTTGAATGTTACCTATCTCTTCTTCCTCCTCATCATCAGAGATCACCTCAATGTAGTGAACCTTGCCTTTTCCCATGCATTTATGTCCTGGATCCCAAGGTTCCTTACATGTGAAGCAGAGTTGCTTCCTCCTCAACTCTCTCCTGGTAGCCTCATCCATCCTTCCTTTGCCTTTATCCACTCCCCTTTGATCATTTTCCCCTTGGTTTAATGGTGGCCTTGGAGTGAATTTGGTTTTAGTTGTTGATCCCATCAAATCTCTCGTCCTCCATATGGCTTCCTGTAAGTTGTGAGGCTTAAAAGCCTTAACCCACCCACGTAAAGGTTCCATCAAACCCTCAGTGAAGAGCATCAACAGTCTAGCTTGTGATACATCTGGTACCATTATGGCCACCCTCTGAAACTCCTCTATAAAACCCTTCGGTGATCATGTTTGCATGAGTTGAGTGAGCTCTCTGAAATGTAGCTCAGGATCTCCCTGATCAAACCTGTCAATAAGTCTTTGTGTGAACTCTAGATAAGATGTAATCTGGTTATGTCCCAAGGTATTCATGCCATGATACCACCAATCATGGGCCTTGCCCTCCAAATAGATAGTGGCAAATTTAATAGCATCCAATTCCCTCACGGGGTTAAGCTGCAGATAGGCATCCAGTTTCTGCAACCAAGCCTGCGCAGTAGTCCTAGATGATCCATCAAAGGTAGGAATCTCCATCTTTCCTGCCCTGCACTCCAACTCATTATTGCCCCAATGATAGCTTCTTGGTCTACCCCTGTATTTGATGCCACAATACTGATCCAAAGTGACCTGCATCCTTAAACATGTGCTGAATGTTGCATAATCTCTTGCATACTCCTCAAAGTTATCTTCTACTTCTGGAAAGTAATTATCCTACTGTTAAGCTTCCAGGAAAGTGGGCATATAAGGTCTAGGTGTAGCTCTATTGTGGGTTGGCCCCCTAGAAGGACCTCCTCCAAATAAGCTATATCCCTATGTGTGTCATTGATGATCAGTGTCAGTGTGATGTCTAGTTCCCCCTTGAGAACCATTAGCCTCTCTGTTCCCATTGTTATTTGGGCCATCTCTACCATGATTCATCTGCATAAGGAGAAGTGCAATCTTCTCCTGGCTGATTGTCAATATTTCCATGGTCTCTTTCAATTCACTCTATCCTCTGCACATAGTGTCTTGAGTCTCCTGTAAATGGTGTTGAAGGGAAAACTGAGTGTTGTCTATGTAGGTCTTCAAATCTTTTGCTATACCTGCTAGATCTTGTGGTTCATTGTCATCCCATGATTCACCTATTTCTGCCTCAAGTTCCTCAGTCTGTCTTCTACGCCTTCCCATATATATACCTCTGAACTTCTGCATGCACCAATCCCCACAAGTTGGGAGGATTTAACGCTTTGATACCATTGTAAAGTTCCCAAGCTGATTTTCCATGAACAAGGGTTTCTTTTTTACCTCTGTGTTTAAGTGTTTGATTGTGTTTTTGCAGGTTTACTCATCAAAATTGCGTTGCAGGTGTTTTCAAGGAGTTTACACCATATAGATCATGAAAATAGCACAACACAAGGAAATAGCAAGATACATAGAACACCAAAGAAGAACCAATAACTTCATATCTAATCTTTATTTAAATAATAAGATGATCCTCATACAATAAGCCTACAGATCTAGAATGGCATCAATAGAATATCAATTGTTGGAAGGAAGATAGCTCCAATATGCTCAAGAATTGAAGAAGGAAAATAGCTCCAATATGCTCCAAGTATGCAAGGGAGATACTGGGTAAGTTTCACATGGAGGGTTGCAAACCCATGGATACTCCTCTTCCAGGAAACTGGAGGAAAGAGGATGCTACTTCTGGAGAGGTAGTAGATGCTACTATCTATCGACAGTTAGTAGGTTCGCTAATGTATTTAGTGAACACGAGACCGGACATTTGCTATGCGGTTAACCAGCTAAGTCAAGCGATGGCTAAGCCTACCAAACTCTTTTGGAAGGCGGGTAAGCATGTCATGAGATATCTGAAGGGCACATCTGAGTATGGATTATGGTACAGACAGACGAATGAGGTGAAGTTGCATGGCTTCACGAATGCATATTGGGCAGGCAGCCTAACGGATAGAAAGAGCACATCAGGGGGGATCTTTAGTATCGGATCTACAGTTGTTTCTTGGTATAGCAGGAAACAAAGATCCGTGGCACTTAGTTCAGCGGAAGCGGAATACATGGCAGCAAGTCAAGCTGCATGTGAGGCTATCTGGATGAGAAAGATCTTGGTTGGTTTGTTTGGTTCTCATTTAGATCCAACAGTGATTCATTGTGATAATCAGAGTTGCAATAAACTCTCGATTAATCATGTGTTTCATGATAGATCTAAGCATATAGATATCTGGTATCATCATCTCAGAGATTGTGTGTAGTGGAAGATCATGTTGCTTCAATACATTCCTACGGAAGATCAGGATGCAGACATTCTGACAAAGGCGCTCACCAGGAGCAAATTCGAATATCATAGAGACAGGAATGGGGTGAAGGATAATCCTTTTCTTGTTGAGAGGGAGTGTTGAAAAGTCAACAAGAAACATGTGTCTAATTTACTTTTCCCTTAAATAAATTGGACAATAAATATTAATCTATTATCTCATTTATAAATGAGTGATTTGGAGTTGTAACAGAGTTATAAGTGTAGTTATGAGAGTTGTGAAGTAGTTTAACTCAGTTAAGTGAGTTAAGCTCAATTGTACTAGTTGTAACTGAACTTACACTAGTGAGAGTTCAATGAATTAATTATAAATTAATTCACAATCAGTGAACTCACATGCAACTGAAGATTCGCCACGGTTAACTACATGCATGTCAGATCCAGTGGAGACCCAGTTGAGATAACAGGTGAAAGGGACAGTTTGGCTATCAGTTGTGATTTGAGTGAAGTGCACTCATGCAATCACACATGCAGTGGATACGCTTATGAGCATGTGCAAACTAGGAAATTGAATTCAATTGTGAGAATTCTATTTGCAAGGATTGTGCAAAGGAGGTAGGCTATCTGGAGACAGAATATTGGCACATGTATTTGCTGAGTTTTGTATGACAGTGTGAGACGATTGTATTGTACTGAGAGCTCTTGGATTAGAGTTTTGTATGAGATTGTTTCATGATCCATGATATACATAATATATGATAGTGGGGTTTTTAGCTTTACGCTTTCCCAGAAAAACTTTTGTGTTATGTGTTCTTGATATTTCACTTTGTGATCGTGGTTTAATTTCCGCAAGAATATTAGTAGAAGCGATTATGTATTTAACAGTGGCATATAATTGATAAATCAGGAGAATCGCAAGAAATACTTAATTTGTATTGAAATTTCTACAACAGTGACATGGTTAATAACATTGATGAGTTCATACATGTCGGAAGACGTAAGTGGGATGTAGTTGGTTATGACATGGACCTTGTTTACGACATTGAGAATCGTTTCCAAGTGTTGCCTTTATAGTTATCACAACAGGTTGCTCTTGATTTTGACCAATCAAGACAAGAAGATGATATGATTATCAATACTTTCCAAACACCCAAGGTTGACCTAGTCCCATATTTTCCAAATAGTTTTCGATCATACCTTGAGGATTTTGATGAGTACTCCTCTGAGCATTTGGATTCATTCCATGAAGAGGATTATCAACCACCATTATGCTCGGATCTTGATAGGAGTAAGGACATTGTTTGACCTAAAGAAAGATTCTTGTGACAGCTTTCTCTAGCTACCTCCGATTACTTTACCTTGCTGTGTCATTAAAGGTGTAGTTGGGAAATATGTCTTTTGTATTGAGTTTCCTCTGAGGCAAACCCTAGAGTTCAAGGGTAGGTTGAATACCTCAAGAAAAAGTCTGTCATCTCAGCCTTTCAACCTTCCCTTGAGAGTTTGTCAGTCATCTTCTAGATCTTTGTTAGTCCCTTCTAGGGTTTCAGATTATGAAGACGTCCTAGGTAGCCAGCTTTCAGACCTTATGAGTCATTTTTCTAAACCTTTGACTTTTCACGATCCCTTCCTGAAGTGGATTCAGCACTTTCCTCACAGAATGACTTGTCATGATTTTATCCCTCCCACTCGCCTCCATGAGTTAGACTTTATGGTTTCCGATGATACGATGCATTCTCTAACCCATGTTTATTTTGTGCTTAACTTATCACTGTTTTGGTTTATGATGAAGCACATAGGAAGGTATTGTGAGACATTGCTAGGATGGTTTCACTAGTCATTTGACTACACCTAGCATCCAGCTGACAGGTAAGTACAGGTAGGTAGGCATTTGCATTCATTGTATATACCATTTGCATTTCATGCTAGAATAATTTGCTTTCACATTTGTACATATGCTTGTTTTTATATATATATATATATATATATATATATGTGTGTGTGTGTGTGTGTGTGTTGGGGGTGATATCACCACCCCAAATGATTGCTAATAGCTTTATGATTGAGATCAAGCAAGTCACAGGTTATGCCAGAGATGCTAAGGTTCTCATGCGCTCTACGGTGAGCATATGTCCCCGAATTGGAGCCAGATGTTATCCCCAGTTTAGGGATAACTAAGGAGATTATGTCTCGACGCCCACAGGTCCTAAACATGGAGTACTGAGAGCCAGATCGACTTGAGCATGGCCCCGGAGGGCCCATCTTTTCTTCCTTCAGCACCTCCACTTTGTCAGCAGCAACAGCATCCATCACCTCAGCCTGGTCCTGTAGCAGAAGTGGATCTTGCTCCATGAGGTAATGAGTCCGGGTATCATGGTATGTGTCACTTTGATCCTCAAAACCTTTGAATATGTGCATTCAATTCTTTTTGTTTCTAACGGATGCTTGGATCTTATACCTATCCACTTGACAATATCTGGGGGGAATGAAAGGATGCCCTAGTAAGCTTGTGCCCATAGGTTTTGAGTTGCCACTGGGGGTATTCATGAGAAGCCATCGTTCGCTCCCACCATATTTACCACTTTCCATCTTTCTCCCGCTCATCCATCCCATTACACTGGTCCGGGCATTGGATTGGCCAAATATTTAAGGGTTGCACCTTACCTTGTGGGAAGAAGGGGCTAAAGGCCCAGAGGGTAAAAGTAGCTGGCAAAAGATAGAAGCCAAAGAATGAAACCTCGAGATGCTTTGCCCAGGGATCCCTGAGAAAGCAGTAAAAGGCTTCTCAGCAAGAAACAGAGGGACCCATAAACATAATAAAACAAGAACTGGTTAGAGGATTGGGGGTCTCGTCACGAGCCAGCCTATTAGGTCCATGGGCATGTAGCGGTATGACACTACCAGCAGTTGGTCACCACGCCAGGGTAGTGGCTCTTGGTGGCATAGCCAAGAGAAAGGGGGTCTCATCACGAGCCAACCTTCCCATTTCCGTGAAATGCTTGTCGGTAACATTGCCACCACTGGTCACCAAGCCAGGGCAGTGTCCCCTGACTAGCTTCTTGAAAGAAAAAGCAATAAGAATAAAGATAAAAAGGCATGAATGGGCTTGGAAACATTTGCATCCATGACAGGTGCAGCTCACCCTCTACAGAGGCACCCACAGGTAAGCCATGCATTTCCCTGCTATCACTGCACCCCTTGTCCAGACATCCCTTACCACATCATCCACTCACATGGCTTGGATTTGATTTCTCCCGAGAATACCCCACATCCAGTGAGCATTAGCCCAATAGGACGCCCTGTCACTTCCTCGAAACTTGGCTTGCAGATTTGTATAATGTCTTTGAGCACTTGACTGGGTAAAAGGGGTTTTATGCACATGTTTAATAAAATTGATGATTAGATGTGATTGGCATTGTTATGATCCCTGTGACTTATGAGCCTGTGGAGGGCGTATCTGTTGATGTGCAGGACCATACCCGACAGACAGGTACCATTATGGACAGGTACACATGGGGAGATGATTAGTTCGGACCTCCATGGGGCTGAAAGCCCATCAGATGGATGTTGAGACCCCAGTAGCGGGCAGAGACAGATCATAGGGTTTGCACCGGAGAGGAGGACATTCCACCAAAGGCAGCTTAACAGGCCTATACCCAGGGGGGTTGTGCCCTTTCAACCAGGATGTTGGCCTTGGAAGGCCCATGACGTCACCCAGGACACTCATGACGTCATCCAGTGCTTGTGGAGGTTTTGGGAGGCACGTGTGGCAGCTTCTGGAGGCCCAAAGGGGCCTAACATTTTGCTCCAGGAGGCCAACGTTGCCCTAAAAGGGGCTAATGTCACCCTAAAAGGGCATGACGACTTCATTTATGCTTGATTTAGGGTTTTATCATGACATTTAATGTAAAAACAATATTATTATGTATGTTTGGCCTTGTCGACCTTTTGTGACCTAAAAGTAAATTAAGGTCATTGGTATGGTATAAGTAAGAGAGCTAAAACTCTCTTTTATTCATCATCTTTCACTCACACTTGTGTGAGGTCTAAAATTTGCGCCCTCCTCTAGGGTTTTGGCTGAAATTACTAGTGTGCACTTGTTGAAGGAGGCTTATTTTCGCTATTTTTGGCATTTTCTTGGTGGAAGGTTTACAACTAGGGTTTGGCTTGATGTATGTATGGTAAATGTAAGTGAACTTCTGCAATCCTTCCATTACTTGAATGGTTATAGTATTTTTCTTGCATTTTGTTAATGAAATTGCTGGAACAAACCCTAGGAAATAAGCACATGTTGGTGTCCTTATTTTAATTCCCTACTAGGTTATGCTAAGGAGCCTTTTTTGTGTTGGAGACATCGCTAGGGCTTTGCCATTGCAACACCCTATCTCTTGTTCTCCATCCAAGCCAATTTTATCTTGTCATTGAGCTAAAGGAGGAGGAAAACATGTTAAGGCCTAGGGTTGCCTACACCTTAGTAAGCCGTTTTCCCCTAGGGTTTGATGGTTGAAGCCTTGGCTTACCAACACTTCACCATCAATTTCTCTTATCTTTAGCCATACTATTATCATATTGTTCCTTCAAACTCTTCCTGCTACTTGTTGACTCCATTTTCCCTATGAATGCACTAGTCTTAGACTTCATGTTTGAATATTTTGATCATAACCTCCAAACTCTTTGAACAACTACTAATACCTTCTAACCCTAACCTACTAACCCTATTGTTGCCATTATCCATTTGATGTATGATTATACTTTGCAGTGTTTTATGCTTCTTTAAAGCAATTGAAAGATTGGCTAAAGTGTAGTTGTCTTTGCTTCTAATGAATGTTGATATTGTGACATTGATGATAAATCGTTCTTGCTCATTGTGAAGCTTCTTTAAGAGCATTTATTGTGAAGTAACATATTGTGACTATTGTTGTTATACATCATTGATTGCTTCATAAATAATATTACTCAGTTGCTTTATTTAAGAAAGTCCAATTATATGAAGTGTTGACCAGTAAGTGACCTTGCAAATATAGTTTCTTGTTGCTTTGTTCCGGGCAGGTACATTTTTGGTTGTTATTTATCTTTATTGGTTGTTTAGTCGAACTTTCTGATCAGTGGTGACTTGTGAGAGGGAAACTTTTACTTTAGCTTTTACCCTTTGCCTTCTCAAAACCCCAGGTCACCGGGGACGTCTCCCCTAGGCCTACCACCCTAAATAGAAAGAGATATCCCACTGAGGTGACAGTGATAGGATAGTCTCCAGTTACGCTAGTTTGCCTTCTTTCACCTTTCCTTTACATCCAAGCACAAATTGTGCGATAAGAGGAGCCTCTTAGTCCCCATTTTCTCATGAGACTATAGTCTAGTGGGGACATCTAGACTACTAAGTCTCCCTGACCCTCTTATCAAGAGGAGGGGGGCATTACAGTACTACTCCAAGCTTCTTTCTTTATGCTATTTTCGGTATTCTCTAGGAGTTGCACTTGCACTCCCACATTGTATTCATACATGTTGTATTCTTCAGCCCCACATGTATTTTGAGGTTGTACTACTGCAGGCTTCTTTCTTTATGTTATTTTCGGCATTCTCTAGGAGTTTCACTTGCACTCCCACATTGTATTCATACTTGTTGTATTCTTTATTCCCATTGACCTACTTTTGTGTTCATTTGTTGTACATTAATAAAATTATCTTATCGTATCTCCTGGTTGCGCAAGCACTGCGCCAAGTGCAATGGAAGATGCATCCACATGCATGTGGAAAATCTTGGTCCAATTTGGAAATATCAAGATCAACGCAAAAATATCAAGATCAACGCAATCACTAATCTCTCCTTCAGTGTGTCTAACATCTCCTGGCATTCTTGTGTCCAAACATACTTGGTATCATTGTGTAATAGCTTCTCTAATGGCGTAGAAACCTTTGCATAACTTCGTATGAACCATCTATAGTATCATGTGTGTCCCAAGGTTGCACGCAACTCCCTTAAGGAGGATGGGGCTAAAATGTCCACAATCATTGCAATCTTAGCTTGATCAACTAACAAACCTTGCAAACAACATGTCCCAATAGAGGCCCAAACAATCTACAGAAGATGCACCTTTTCAGGTTTAAAGAGATATGTAACTGCATGCATCTGTCTAGCATCAACCGTAATACTTGCATATGCTCCTTGAGCAAGTTGAACATCATTCAATCATCTAAGTATACTTCTAGAAATTTATGCATGAACTCTTTAAAACTGCAACAACAATCCTAGAGAACATTGCATGTGCATTCTTCGGACCAAATGGCATCACGATGTATGCAAATGAGCCCCACTCTGTCGCAAACGTTGTCTTGGCTTTGTCTTCTTCCGCGATCTGCACCTGGTGGTAACCTAAAAATCCATCCATGAATGAATAAGCTTAGCGACCACCCAAGTTCTTCAACACTTTGTCTATAAATGGTGTAGGAAAGGGATCATGTACAAAAGTTGCATTAAGGCCCCGTAAGTCTACACAAATCCGTAAATCACCCATATTTTATCGTTGCACTACCATTGGGCTAATACAGTCGAATTCTTTCACCAAGGCAATGATCCATGTGTCTAGCATGCAATTTAACTCCTTGTGCACATTTTCTTTATACTTCAGATTTAGCCGATATGATCGTTGTTATCACAAGATTTGTACTTTTGCAAAGCCCTCCACAAGATCCCAATCTTGTGTAACAAATGGAAGTTTCTACCACTGTCACCTAAGTAGAGACTTCTCTCCTTTTAGTGATGGAAGAAGGTCCACCACAAGGGAGACTTCCCTGATGACCTCAAGGGATCAAATAGCAAGATTAGCCAAGTCTACAGCCCCCTATCTTGGTCACCTAAGTGTTAGGTCTAGGTCTAGGAGAGGTAAGAAAGGTAACGAGGTAATTGTTTCACCTGTACGAGACAATAAACAATTTGAAGCATAAAATGGGCAATTACCAAGTTATATAGCTCATAAATGACATCTTAGACATTAGATAAGCAAAAAATCTAATTGTTGTTGCAAATTACAGTGGCAAAACAATGTATAACAACAATCAATCTTTTGCAACAACAACAAGAAAAAGTACTCAGAAATGTAGCAATTGAGCATGTAAACCAAGCCTTCAACATGTACAATAATATCCAATTGCTAGATCTAAATTCCAAGTATCTTTAGCCATTATTCCAAGTATGTATGCAGCAATTTTAAGTAAACCTTAGTGGCTGCAGCAAAATTTTGTAACAGCGGCAATAAATATCATTAGTTTGCTAAAGTTAGAGTTAGATAAGTTAGTAAAATTGCTTTGATAGAGAGAATGCCAATTCTAACTGTAATTTTCCCCACAAGAGACTAGAGTTGTTGTCTTTTAAGTCTTATGGAATCAAGCGTGCACAACCTTGAAGATTGAACTAGATGATAGAGAAGAGTGAGGTTTAAACCATAATGTGCAAAGCCTTGTGGGTCTTAGAACTAAACCTTCAAGAAAAAGATCCCTGGGGTGCAAAGCCTCTTGGGCCCTAGGTGTCATTTTCTCTCTTCTAGATAACATAGGTCAAGGATCAAAGATTAGGATCAAAACCCTAAGGTGAAAAGTCTCTTGGGCCTTAGGTCCTTGAATCCTAGCAAGAGAATGCTTTCACAAAACTTGGACAAATAAAAGAATATGAAGGAGACAAAGACTTATGTCTCCTCCATAGGGTTTCACCAAGACAAAGTAACATGCAACAAGATAGTAATTTTCACTTTAAAACATTAACAATGACATAAAATTGCAGCAATTGCTTACTTATCCAAGTCACTAGGCATAGAAAAACCCTTGTTGCAAAATATGGCATCCAATAAAGCAAAAAGTTTCCACAAAGATCCTCCTTCAACAAGTGTGCACTAGATCCAAGAGACGGGACGAGACCAGATAGCGAACTCTTCTAAAGTATCTCTCCCACAAATGTGAGAGGAAGTCATGAGGATGAATAAGCTTGAGTGCTAGCCTTATTTATAAGGAAACCCTAGCGCTCCAATAGTCTCAAAAGTGAAAAGTCATGTCTATAAGTGGGGCAAACCCCTCAAGTTTGCCTCTACAAATGTCAAAATCATGAAAATAATACATAAACGGTCACACATGTGGTGACGTCATGCCTCCAATGGGCTAGGAGGGCCTCTCCAAGGCCATGTATCATCGTCTAAGGTGCAAGTGTGGTGGAAGAATGCTATCCCACATCTCAAGTCATCATTCGCATCCAAGTGGCAGCAAGCCCCATCATCTCCATCAAACCCAAGCATGACATTATCATCTAAATGCCCAGCGTCCAACGTGCAAGGGGTGGTGTCCCAAGAGGATAAGGTTGTACATCGTCTCTGTGTGTCCTCCAATCATCCCCTTGTGCAACGTCCTCCATCTAATGCATGATAGCCTCTAGGGTGTAGGGCCTAGGGCATGGGCTTCCTGACCATCTTTGTGCCACCATGACCATATTTGTCAAAATCAAGCCCATTTGTCCATCGTCCAAGGTCTAGAAGATGTGAGAGCCAATGTTTGAATGTGTCAAGTCACTGGGTGACTCAATGCTCAGCATCACATATGCCATATCCTGCAATAAAGGCACAACGTCCTGGGTGAAATCCTAGGGCATCCTTCAAGAACCATGTCAGGTGCATTTAGATCAAAACAAAATATGAAATCAAGTAAGCCAATGTTTGTAATATATACCAGTCCTTAAATCATGCATAGTTAGTTGTTACTTAAGATATAAGCCACATGAATAATTCACATCAAGTATCCCCTTCAAGTTTCACACTGGCTCGGGACTTTATGTAAGTTGGCAAGTTTGAAAATGGGAGGACCTTCATCTGACCCTATTAGGTGTGCCAACTGAAACAGTGAAAGAAAAGACCCAGGTAGAGGGATATGTCCCAGGGGAAGCAATGAAAGAAAAGAGCCCTTCAAGAATGTTGTCGTCCTTATACACACTTGCAAACGTGAGCTAAGTCCTGCTCACTTAGTGTGTCCTTGGAGGCACAATGCCTAGGTTCAAACCCCACGCTGTCACTTTGGCTTGAACCTCTTCCGTCTAGACTTACTCCTAGGGAAGCCAAGGGGGGTAGACCCTAGTTACTAGAAATTATTAACATTGTATTCTAGGAGTTGGTTTTAATTAGTTACAAGGTTGGGGGAAAATCTAACCTATGATGCAAAGGCAGCAATGCAATGTGCAACAATTGATAATGACAAGCAAGCCTTTCCCTAAGACAACTAAGACTAGTGCCTAGGATTGGGCAAAGGGGTCAACTAATGTTTGAGGGAGTTTGATTACAAGAGATTTACAAATAAAACAATGATTACAATTACTTCACAACAATGTTAGATACAAATCCACAATTAGATACAAGATGAATAGATGATGCAATAGATACAACAAGAATATCTAAGAATTACAAAATATAGAGATACAAAAAGGCAAGTTAACCATGTGTTTTAATGTGCAGGAATTAAAGGATACAAAGCATGAACATCATCAACACAATAAAGCCAAGCATGACCCAATAGCACTTACTCTATTGGACTGCCTTTCAATGGTAACCACAACACTCAAGACCCCACAAGATGATGCCTCCAAATGGGATGCGCTATCTCTTGAGGGATCACACCATAAAGAACACTTAACAAAAGATTTGAAAGCCTTAAAGCACAAGTGTTCCACAATACTCAAAAATGACACTTAGTTAATTATTCCACAAAGCAAAAGGAAATATACTTGCATGTAAAGTTAAAAGAGAGGTGTGATTGCAAGTATTGTTCCAACAACCAAAAGATGTACCAATGAAGATGAGGTGTTCAAAAAGCTTAGTAGATTAAAAGTTACTTAAAGATTGTTAAAGATTTTATTACCCTAACTAAGTGTCAAACCAAAATCCTCCTCCCCCAATTACCAAATGGATGTTGGATGCTCAAGAAGTGAGGCAACGAGGCCTACCCTAGCTTCACAAGTCAACCCTAAAGATTCGAGTACTCTTGGAAAAGACGTTGCGCGCCGTGAGACCGTCCCCGACCTAACACCTTTCGTTCCCTTCCTCAAACCCCGTTTTAAATGGCGAAAATGGAGAATTTAGGTGTCCTACTAAGTCTAATATATTATTATGCCTATGGACTAAGTATTTTAGTGTGTTTAAGAGTGTTTAGGTGACTTTTACTTGCCTAAAAAAAGTGAAAAAGTGTCAAAACCGATTCTTTTAGTCCAACATAAGTTGTGTTCTAAAACATGAGATTAAAACATGTAAACATATGTAGAACTTATAATGAATTGCTGAAAAGAACAAGTTACTTCCACACCATTTACCTAACCATGAAAATTTGCAAGCTAGAAAGAAATGAGTGCTTTGAAAAGGACAAGAACAGCTTGCCAATAAAAGAGAAGATTGCTTTAACTCATCATCACTTAACCATGTATGTTATTGCTTTAAGAAAATGTGCTAAGAAATGAAACTTGAAAGATTTAAATCATGTAAGTGAATTTATGCCTCTATGTGCTTAAGCTAAGACTAGTTATGTGAATGTGAGATCTACTTCTAGAAGATTTTAACCATGTGAGCATAAACAAATCATAAACACATATAACTAATCTAGCCTCACGATTTTGGGGATGTTTCACCCAAGGTGTAGGCAACAATTGAGAAAATGACTTGAAAAGAAAAAAAAAAATTAAGAACCACTCTCAATGGCACAAGGTGGAGGCAAGCCTTCTTTTTTTGTGCCAAAGGGGGTTTGGAAGCAAGAGAATGACTTTAGAAATGCTAGAAAGAGAAGGGAAAAGGTGAGTTTTCGTTACCCAATCAATGGAGAAGTTCTTGAGGTGTTGTATGACCGAAAGTGGGCAGCATAACCCTTATACTTGGTAAGCACCTGCAAAAACCAGCAAACTATTCCTTGCTGGAAATGCTACACAACACACCACAAGTCAAAAAAAAATTATGTTTTTATGCAGAAATTTTTCACATACAAGTATCCCAATAAAAGTAGATTTAATTTGACCTATCTATGATTGTTAGCAAACTGAAATATGGAAAGAATGAGCAAAGAAATCAGATCTGAAAACCAATGGAGTTTAGGTAGGTTTAAAGAGTAGACTCTTCCTTGAGGCTAGCCCAATAAAACCCTAGAGGTAAACCTGCAAAAGTTGTGAGAAAAACTACAATAATAGATAGAATGTGAGTAGATCTAGATGGTAAAACAAAATACTTTGAAATACCCAAATAAACACTCCACTAGATCTATGATAATACTACCACAAATCTATCCAAACAAAATATTTTGCTTGGAGCTTCTACTCTAGATCTATAAACTTGAAGCAAGAATGAGAGAGAAAAATAGAACAAGATCACCTCAATAGTAGCAAGAAGCAACAAGAATACTCCTTGTTTCTTCAAATCCTCCAAAACCTTTCTATTACTCAAGAGGAGAGTCTTACAGCAACATGTTGTTCCAACACTCTCAAGAGCAAAATGAAAAGGAAGCACAATGAACAAGAGAGAGAGAGATGAGGGGAAAATCTAGTAGCATAACAATAGCTCAAGATATGGTGTCTAAATGAGTGAGGGAGGGGTTCTAGTTATACTTGGGAAGGCAAAGCTACCCCTCTTGGATGAATTAGAAGTGTCACACATCAAAGAAAAGTCACTTTTAGGGTTTTGGCAAGTTAGGGTTTTGGCATGAATGGATGAAGTGGAAATGAGTTGGAGTGAGTTGGCAAGGCTTTGGCAAGTCAAATGATGAGTTGTAGGGTCTAGGGAGGCACACCAAGGGATAGAATAAGTCTCCCATTAAGTTTTTTATTATTTTTTCACTTTTTGGAGACTTTCTAAAAGGGAGGCACACCACTCTAGGAAAAGTGACGTTTTTGCTTAATGGCTAAGTGAGGGGGTGATGTGAGGATTGGAAAAAGTTAGGAAAGGTTTGAAAAAATCTCTCTCACCTTTATCCATCTTTACTTTACCCCATTTTCTCAAAATTACAAAAATGACATTTTTCCTATGTCATGACTTAGCAATTAAAATTGTTGTTTTTGACTAACTGAGACTCCTGGTGGAGAAACACCTAGCAAAAGTTGTCCGACTGAGTTGAAACTTGGTCCAAGGGTGTAGGGGGTGTCTTTCCATTTCTTTTGAGCACAAATACCATTATCAAAAGCCCAAAGACCCAGTTTTTACAATATTTGTTCAAAAATAATTAATTAATTAAATAATTAAACTTCAAACTTTAAGAAAATTTAATTAATTAAAAAAAATCTATCTAGACTCAACGGAATTCCACGAAACTTTCTAAATGTCATACATGGTCATTTACATCATTCATAAACAATAGCTACCAGAAGATAACTCCATTAGAATGCCTTTCACCACTTTGGAGGAATTATTGCATAGTGGGAGGGAAAAACTCAAGGGAAATTAATAAGGATGAAAAGCCCAATTAATAACCTCAGGATAAAAAAACCTCGATGAAAGGACCTCTCCTAATGAAGAAATCCCAAGGTAACTGACCTACATATGACCCACGCAGACCTATTACATTATTAACCCACGCAGGGGTGCGGAAATTTCGTTTACAAAAATACGTGTTGGAGGCAAAAATTGCCCTGTAGAACCAAATAGTCTCTGACTTGGTAGCATCTGATGATGCATCTCTTCATGGCGCATGGAGTTGACCCCCTAGTTGAATAGGCGGTCAACAAAGAGTAAGTTTGATAGTGGTATGTCTTGGGCTTACTTCATGGCTTACAGTGTCATTGAATCCATTTCTATGAGCGCCTTTGTGGAGGGTGCGCTTTCTCTTGAGTTGCCACTTTTTAAGCGCTATGTTTTTCCAAACCCCTTAATCTACCTTTTTATTTGTTCTCTTATTTTATTTGCAAGTCCCACTTATAAGGTTTCAAGCTATAGCATCATTGATTGGGACTGGGGAAAACCCGGAAAGGGTAGAGCTCAAGTTTGGACTGGCTTTTGAGATTCCTTTGTTATTTTCCCTTTCTTTATTTATCATTATTCTTTCTTTATTCTTCTTTTGCCAGCAGCTGTGATCAACCTATGGGCCTTTAGCCCCTCTTCTCATGAGAGAATAAACCATGACCCATCATCGAAGTTCAGTACACTACAACAGGCTCCAGGATGGAAAGTGTTAAGTATGGTGGGGAAACGAAACGTTACCCTTGTGAGGACCCCCCAGTAGCACCCCTTTTCACTGGATGGTGACAACACGGGACTAGGACATAGATGTTGGCCACCAAGGTGAAACAAGGAAACAAACATAACTTCTTGAGCTAGTGATCCATTATCCAACTTCAACCAATGATCCTCATCCATATGCCTAGTATATTAAGCACAACACTTCACATGAACGGACTAGCATACCTCATTGTGATGCTGGCTTACCATCTCCCATACATTGAGTTGATTGGATGTGATGAGCTTGGCTAATCTGAAGTATAAGAGGCAATCTGAGGGGGGCTATTGCGCTGCTATCTGTGGACATGTTAATCATAATCATGGTCAGGATCATTGTCTTCATTGTGGGCCTTGAGACATGATCTCCTTTGGTTTCCCCTTGGCATGGGGGGTAACAATCACTTTTTGACCAGTTTGGCATCTGGTTTTAGTTGGATTTTCATCTCTCCTAGGGACCCTGAGATCCCCTTCATCTCAAAAATAGGTCCTAATATTCTTACAACAAGTCCACCACTTGCGTCACTGTTTCCTGATCCGGATAATCCCGAATTATCGCCATCTTCAGTTCCTCTTCTATGCCTATATTGTGTTTCTTTGTCTTTAATGAACGTGTATAGTCCAACGCAATGTTACTAGAGCCTGTTGCCGTCCTAATACACACTTGCAAACGTGAGCAAAGTCCAGCTCACTTAGTGTGTCCTTGGAGGCACAATGCCTAGGTTCACAGTCCACACTGTCACCTTGACTGGAACCTCTTCCTTCTAGGCTTACTCCTAGGGAAGCCAAGGGGGGTAGACCCTAGTTACTAGATTGGATTTAACGTTTATGTTTCTAGGAGTTGTTTTTAATTTGTTAAAGGCTAAAGGGGGAAAACTAGCCTAAGATGCTAAGGCAGCAAATGCAAAGTGCAAGTCTATCTATATAACAATCAACCCTTTCCCTAAGTCAACTATGACTAGTGCCTAAGGTTGGGCAATGGGGTCAACTAAGTTTGAGGGTGTTCAATTGCAAAATGTCTACAAGTAAAATAAGTTAAACTACCCCCAAACCAAATATTACAATTACTTACAAAAGAATCAAAGATGTTACAATAATTACACAAGGTACAAATAGATACAAAGATACATGAAAATCAAAGTGAGATCAACACATGAGCCAAGCATGCCCCAATAGCACTTACTCTATTGGACTGCTTTTCAATGAAAACCATAAAAGCACTCAAGACTCAAGAAGGTGATGCCTCCCCAAGTGGGATACTCAACCCCTTCTTGAATCACACCACAAGAGCAAATAAACCAAAAGATATAACAATGTTTAACTCATATGCTCATAAAGACATGAAACAT
>ML829202.1:45453-62180 GCA_009831015.1 Picea engelmannii | reverse complement strand
ACGTCGTTCACCACTTTGGAGGAATTATTGCATGTGTGAGGGAAAAACTCATGGGAAATCAACCAGGCTAAAAAGCCCAGTTGACAACCTGAGGATAAAAAACCCTCGGTGAAAAGAACTCTCCCAATGAAAACATCCCAAGGCACCTGACCTAACTATGATCCATGCAGACTTATTACATTATTAACCCACGCAAGGGTGCAGAAATTTCGTTTACAAAATTTTGTGTTGGAGCATAAAATGCCCAAGTAGAACCAATAATGTCTTCAACATACTTGCATCTGATGATACATATCTCCATGGCACATGAGTTGACCCCCTAGCTGAATAGGCAGTCAACAGAGCCCTTTCCTTGAACTGCATGCTCACCCTAGGTTTCATTGACCGGTAAGCTCTGAGTATCCTCTCCATGTGCATCATTTCTATCTACCTTCCAGTAGTACACTGGATGATTTAGCTTCACCATTGGCTTGTGATAGGCGCAAACTACCTTATCTGCGCAGTCTTTGAGTTGCTAACTGAATATGAAAGTCTTGATCTTCAACAACATATCTCTCTACGCGGGTACCTCCAACGTAAACTTAAAGGTTGCATAGAATTGATTACTTACTCTTTCCCAATCCATAGTCTGCCTCCCGGTCTCCTCCTAAATGTACTAGCTTTTGGGGACAATACCCATAGTGTGGACCAATATGTGGACCCATTGCTCTTGAGGGATTTGCTTAGTTTTCCAACGCCGCTCACAAAACCAAATGTGTTCCCGAGGATCCTCTATCCCCTTGTATATGCTTACCAATTCAAAGTTGGTTGGGGGTTGGAACCTTACTTTGATGCAATCTACCACCAGAACCCAATGTTATAATTTTGCGCGGTGCATTGCCCACCAGCCCTTAGATGTTCCCTTCACTACCGCATCCATGGCCAGAATCCTCTGGGCCTCAGGCACACCATCTTCCATTTGCGCTACAAATGCATCTATTGGGCCTGTCAATCCAACCTCGGTATGTTGAGCAACTCTGTTCCAACCCAACACGTTGCTTTGGTCATTCATGCACATCTCCTGGTCAACATTTCATATAGCTTATTCTGTCATCGTTTCATCGCATCCTCTAAATCCGTGTCATATGAGAAGACACTTCTCCAACTCAGCTCACCATCGACTGTTGGGTTTGCATAGTCCTCCTTGCACCGTGTGATGTATATATTCTCAATGATCAAGCTTTGCGCATCTTCATTTACTAGTTCATTGTATCTGTCACGCTTGACCAGATCAGCCAAGCAATGACGTGCAGAGTGTTCGTCACAAAGGACATCTGCCTTTGCTTCAGATTCAGTTCGGCACTGTTATCAAATGTCCAATCAATTCCAAGCAGAGCTGGGTAGGGGTCAAAATCATCCTTAATCTCAATTACTTCAAAATCTACTTTTGTTTTTACCCCATCAATGTTAACGTCAACCTTTGCCAATAGGATAGATCCTGTACTGATTCACTAGACTGAGTTGAATGGGAGACCACACCAACCTTGGTTTGCCCATCGACTCCCATGATTTCTTCGGCAAAATGATCACATTAGACCCCAAGTCCAACATGATCCCTTCCATCTCATATTTTCCTAATTCAGTTGTCATTTTGAACTCCCTTCCCGTGCACTTCCTCCTGTTGACATGGCGCACGTCCCTCTCTGGTAGCGGGGAAAAAATAGCAGTTTCGTTCTCACCTTCCTCCATACATCTTGTCAAAATGTGGGTCAATTTCTTGGTAATGATGGAATCACCCAATACCTTAAGACAACAAAGCAAGAATTCACTTACCTGATCCTCGAAGTTAGTCACTGGGTAAGTATTGCGTGGTGCTTCTTCACATGTCGTGCATCGCAACTCTTTGTGGACAAGTATCTCAACCATACAACACAATTCCTCGCACGCAAGGTATCTTATCCATCACATTTTGCGCGTCGCGCAGGAATTGTTTTTGATGCGCAGCATCAAGCTTAGGAAATGTCTGTGTTGCTTTCCTGATTTTTCCTCCTAACTATTGTCATGAGCACTCTCCTTTCTACAAGTCGGTCCCTGTGCAGATACCTCCTTAGGTTACTACCCATACATCAACTTCTTTCAACTTATGTTCTTCACGCGGCTCAGCAGTCACCATGTTGTAGCACCCCTTTTTTTCTTCCCATTTTTCCAGTAACTATGAGCAATCCTCCGTGACATGGCAATATCCACACGGTGCATGGGGCTTGGTACAGAACTGCACCAAATGGCATGTCATGCCACAATTGAAACAAGTGGGCTATCTGTGTCCCCCATTGTATCCTCTACCTCTTCCTCTTCCATATCCTCCTCTCTAGCCTCCCTGGAAGCCTCCACGGTCTCCACCCTTATTCTTCTCTTGGACCCAGTAAGCATCTACATTATGCTCCTTCATCAACTACAATGACGGACAGTTGTCAACATCGTGCCCCATAGATTTGCAGAATTCGCAAAATCGAGTGTGTTGTGTTTTGGTAAATTTTTAGTGTTGGGCAATGGGGAGGTACATGACCTCATTGTCTACAAATCTCACACTACTTAGTCTATGACCCGATCGAAAACGGGTTCAATGCGCCAATCGCTGTGTAATTTCCTAACACAAAACACTCATTACGATGGTGACATTCTATGCGGGGTACACCAAACATTCTCGTGCCCCACTTTCATTTTTTCCATGTCTTGCAAATACATGGTGAGGATCGCAAGTTGGGATAGAACCTATGCTAGTCCTAGAGATGTCTTGCGCAATAAACCATTCTCAGAGTTGGACATCCCGGATCTGAAAAGTGAGTCTGTCCAACAAGACCTTGAACTGTTGGTCATAGTCCCACATGATTTCTCCAACTTGTTGCTTAATCTCCTTAATCTCGATTATACATTGTGACTCTGACTTAGGTTTCTAGAATTCTCTAAGGAGATCTCTCTTTATCTCTATGAGAGACCTTGCCTGTCCCACCGACGCAGTAACTTTATACTTCATGTACCACATCAGAGCTTTATCTCTGAATGTAGTCTCCAACTGTGTGATCTTAGACGCCTCGTTTATGACTTGCTTCATAGACCAGATTACTTCACAAGCGAACCAATGTTGTTATGCATCCTCTTCCCGTCCCATAAAATGCGAGAAGAATAAGGGTTGAATCTTGATTGGCCATATTTGAACTGGAACTTGATCTTCCTGACTGATTGTTATTGGTTACTAATGTTACTGACAAATCTTGCAAAGTGTTGTTGACTTTGGTCTCTACTCCACTTGTTTCTTTTACGTCTCTTGTTTATGAACCTTCTTCTTCTACTTCTCTCGTCTCTACACTTTCTTCTTCGGTTCTTTCTTCTTGGTTAAAAATGCACGAGGTGGGTGGTTCAAAGAGGGTGTTCCTCCACACTATCTCATCTTCTTCGGTGATGGATCCAAAAGAGATTCCTATCTTGAGATGCGTGAGCCTCCTTCTAACTGTCGAGATCTCTTCACTTTCTTGGAGTGCACCTTCATCACAATCTTTTGCACCACTGCCACTACTACTCTGCATCTCATCTTCCTCTAATTCAACTCCATCTCTTAGTAGCCAAGGGGATCTGACCTCGTTCTCTACAACTATATTACTACCTTCTCCAGTATCCTCTCTCGATACCTCTTTCTCTATGCCACATTTTTTTGACAGCATCTCTTATTCTACGCTTCTCTCTAGCACAGATCCTTCTCCCACACACCCTTCTGGCGCAACTTCTCTTCTCTTCATCTTATATCTTACTAATTGTTCGCCACCCCTTACTCTCCCTTATTTGCTTTTTTGTTCGACTTGATTCCTTAGCTCGGTTCTTCTAACGTAGCGTTCAACTTTTTTTCTTCTCTACTCTTCTAGATCCATTCTCTCTTCACCTTATCTCATCTTCTTCCCCCATCCTTTCATCCTCCCCACCCCCCCGTGTGGGGGGTTTACACTACCATCCTATCAGGCTCCATGCGCATCAAGCCCTTCTCCACAAATAGCATTTTGATCCAAAGTGGGATTTCCTCTAACAATCTTCTTCTAGGACCGGCTGCAAACTTTCTTTCAGCACTACTGAAAAATTCGCTGCAATCAACAGCAACCGCAATGATATATCCTTCTTTCACACAATCAAACCAAAAATAAATGGCTCTGGCCCACTTGTTGTCCACAAATTTCAACCAATTTATCGCTTCTTGGTCCCAAACCAACGATTCTTGGGCTCACCACACAGAGGTAATCTTTGTTTGTCTATTTATCGATTCATGCAATAAACAAGGAAACTCAACAAAGAAAATTTATGCAGATCCGAATATATGTACCTTTATTTCCATCGTTCTAGGTTGATCTGCAGATCCTTGGTCTCTCGTCACAAGAACTCGTCCTCCTCAAAGATCCATTCTTCTATCTCCTTCCTAGACAATTTCCATGTCATGTCCTTACTCCATCATGTAGCACAGAATCTCCGGGTCCTGGGAACGGAACCAATTGTTGGCTTGGGGGATTCAAGCCCAAGGTTCGAAAGGCTTTACCAACAAATACCCCATTCACGTCGGCATATTCAATATTCAAGGATTGAATAAGGTCTCACCCGAGACGTGCATGAGAATCACAAAGATCGAACGTTTGTGCATTGCATGAAGGAACAATACAAACAGGAAACACTTAACTAGAGCTATGCATTAGATACTAATTCATATCAACATTCAAATAAGTAACGCGTAGTCTAACATCTATAAGACTATAACAGCATACATTAATAATAAAGTACATGATAGAAAGGATAAACTCAGGCATCGTGCCTTCTTTCATTAATCACAGTGAAACATATATTCAAATACATGGAGGGTCGTAGCCTTCACAGAGACCCCTTAAGCTTAAAACCAGAGATCAGAGATTCAAATCTCGATCTACTTTCTCTCTCATATTCCATTTACAGCTATACCATTACAACGAATCTCAAAATGAACCAAAAGTTTACAATCAACCAACAACCACCCTTACATGTTCGCATACATTCCTTATATCTCTACAGGAGCATGGCAATCATAAGAAACTTGCCAGCTTACTAACAACCTTGACCACAACCAATCGATCAGTTACAAAAACGATTACAATCATTAAGTTAATCTTCGAAGATTTGATAGGCATACGATCTTTACAAATCCTTGAGTGTGCAAAACTGGTTGGCATGCGCAGTAGAAAACTAGTTGGCATGCGCAATAGAAAACTGGTTGGCGCAAGCCCCGACTCTTGGCGCTACACGATACAAAACTCGTAGCGCACGCGTCTTGCAGAACTTGTGGTGCACGCGGTCTTGCCAAAACCTTGGTGCCAATAGGCTCCTCTAAGGAAAACTGCACAAAATACTACTTGTGCAATAACTTGTTGTATACTATAAGGTACCAAATGGTATTATGCAGAGCAAAAAGAGAATTATTATAACAATTATCAGCAGAAAGAGCAAAATATAGAGCATAACGACAATTGATTCCAAAAATTATACCTTTATTATATTAAAAGCCAAGTTCACTTGCCTCTTCGAGGGGGCAACCTCGGGCAGAGCAAAGCTCAAGTACAAAATGATTCTCAAAACAAAACTTTTCCATGCTTTTTACTCCTATTTATACTATTTCAATCTTCTAGAGAACATTCTAAAGGAAGATCTTTCTAGAAGCGGAATCTTCTATTAAGTCTTCTTACATTAAACATGTTCACATTATTACATAGGGCCTTATTTACTAATGTAAACCTTTATTACATAGAAAACATATTATTCTATCTACTTGAGGGGTTAGGGAGGTTAAGACCAAGGTTGCCAAAGCGTGGAGCAGAGTGGGAGCGTCATTTTCCAAAAAAACAAATTAAAAAATGCAGAGTGACAAATTGGTTGTAGAATAAATGAAAACATGCATATTTGTTCTACTTATATATGAATACTACATTACTATGATGTTAAAAATGCCATCCATAGTACATTAATGATTATATTGAAACTTTGAAAGAAAGCATTATGAATAAACAAGCAAGAACATTTAAATGACAGGCAATGTTCCACCATCACTTATATTGGGATCCACATCATTAGTATCATCCCTCATCCTTTGCCTCTTGTCTAGCCTTTGCCTCTACTTCGATCTTCTAGGGACATCAGTGGACACCACCCAATTTTGATGAAACTACCTAATCCTAGCCTTAAAATATGGTAGAAAAAGCTTAACATGCCTAATCAATGGTTTTGGTTGGAGTGAAGGGTACATTTTGCTAAGACCATGGCAAAGGAGTTTAACAATCCACACCACCAACATTGGGGTACATAAAGAGCTCTGTGCTATTGATTAAACGCCAATCACATATCCTCATACATGATATAATCCAATGAAAATGTTGCAATCCCATCAATCCTAAAAATTGTTAAGCCTTCTGAATATTGAATGGGATACGAAATTCTACTTTCACCATATGAAGTCTGATGAGGTTGGAACCACTCTCAAACATCCTGAAACAATAAATGGTAATGTTAAAAATTTAAGTAAAAGTTTAGGAAGGAAAGATAAAGGAAATGACAACATTACCATTAGGAAGCGTTTAGGGAGGGCCTAGGGAGCACGCTCCTAGGCTCCTGGAGAATCCCAAGAAGCGTGGTGCTCCCAAAAAGGCAAGGAGCGTCCTCAAAAGGCCCGGAGTGCACTCTCGGTTTTTGGGGGCACGCTCCCAGGGGCACTCCCTAGACACTCCCGCTTGGAGCGCGCTTCTAGCAACTATGCTTAGGACCCTAACATGCCCTCCCCCTTGAAAAAACAGTGTTGTCCTCAAGGCTTGAGATGTGGAAATTGTTGCAGAATAGCAGTCGACTCCCATGTGGCATCCTCCGGTTGTGTATCCTTCCATTGAACTAAAACTTCCTTGATTGTGTGCTGATGAAAACAATGCTCGCGGTGGTCCAAGACTACTTGGGGCTGCAACCAAATGGAGCTTTCTTCATCCAATTCAGGGAGACTAGTTTGAGTCTGGCACTTGGTTCAAATCACTTTCTTCAAGCAAGAAACATGAAAAACATGATGAAGCTTAGAGTGACTGGGGAGAGCTAACTTGTAGGCCACAGGCCCCATGCGCTTGAGAATTGTATAAGGGCCACAAAACTTGGGAGCAAGTTTCTGACAATGATCTGCTTTGAGGGATGTTTGCTTATAAGGTTGCAAATGAAGAAACTGTTAAATTTGGTAGCATCAGCAGTCATTCTCCAATGAGAAGCCATGTGGGCCACCTTGAGGCTAGCCAAGGAGATTTGTTGAATCAACTAGTCTTGTGAGGTATTGACAAAAGCCAGGGGGAACGTACAACCTCTGTGAGTCAAACCAAAAGTCAGGATGAACGAGATGCTATATGATCTTGTGAGTCTAGGCAAGGCAAAGGAAGAAGCCTTGTAAGTCTAAGACAAAAGTCAAGATGTAAGTCTAAAGCAAAAGTCAAGAGGGACGTACAAACTCTGTGAGCATAGACAGTCTAGTGCAAAAGTCAGGGGAACGTACAACCTCTGTGAGCATAGACAGACTAGTGCAAAAGTCAGGGGGAATGTAAAACCTCTGTGAGCCTAGTCAAGCCTTGTAAGCCATGAGCAAAAGTCAAGGATCTAGCAAAAGTTAGGTTGAATGTACAATTCCTATGAGCTAGAGACAAACAATCTTCCTTATGCAAATAATGTAAATGTATTGATCTAGTGCATTGGCACGTGTAACCTTATCCACCATGAAAAGAAAGTCGAGTTGCATGTCTAGTTTGAGTTAGTCAAACTCAAGTTGTAAAAGTCAAGTTGCATGTCAAGTTCGAGTTGTTTAAACTCAAGTTGCATGTCGAGTTGCAGGTCAAGTTGGCATGCCATGCAAAGCCAAGTCTCAAGGGCGATTTTTCATGCAAAGTCTAGTCACAAGTCAAGTTACAATTCGAGTTGACTTGTAAAGACATGCAAGCTGCTCCCTAATTCGAGTTCACTCTTCTCTCCCTCTTGCGCCCTTTATATACAGAGTTCAACCCCTCTTCTTCACTCACTTGTTATGCAGCGCAAGAGTGGAGAGAAGGAGACTGTTTGCAGGTGAACGAGAGAGGGCAGCAGCTTGTGGGCAGCGTATGAGGCTGTTGTATTTACACAGTGAGAGAGGGCAGTAGCTTGTGGGCAGTGTATGAGTCTGCTGTATTTACATAGTGAGAGAGGGCAGCAGCTTGTGGGCAGTGTATGAGTCTGCTGTATTTACATAGTGAGAGAGGGCAGCAGCTTGAATTTATTGCAGCCGATATATATATACACAGTTGCAAAGGCAGCGAAGTATAATCTGTGTATTGGTGACTGTGTAAAAGGGTAGCAAAGGATTTTTTATTAGTGCTGGTTTATAACAGCAGTACAGGACAGCGAAGCATTTTCGTTGTTTGTTGGTCATACAGTCAGGTATCTTTCATGGTGGTTTATTGTATATGATCTTACATATTAGTTGCAATAAAGGAAGATTGTTGTTGGGGTTTTCCCCAGGGTATATGTGTTGTTGATGTGTATGCTTGTGGATCTACATGGTTATTGCTATTCAGTTGTGATTCTGTATTGTTGAAATGTATTAAGCTGGAATCAAAGTGTTGAAGAAATTAAAAAAATAATCTGCATGTTCAATCAAGCTCATTAATTTAATAGAAACACCTAGTCCCATTCAACAAATTGGCGTTCTAAACAACCCTGATCAACTTGTTGCTTCTTGTGATTCTGAGCCATGACCAAATTCTCTTTGACAATACGGAGAATGGCAGCTCGGACTGTAAGGGTGTTGTCTACTTCCTGGACCTTGGAGACACCAGGCAAGTACGTGAATACAGAAGGTGGCTTTTGACAGTAGACCGCTTCAAAGGGAGACATGTGAGTGGCAGCATGGTAAGATGTGTTGTACCACCATTCAGCGAGTAGTAACCACTGAGCCTATTGAGTTTGTCTGTCAGACGCAAAACACCTCAAATATGTTTCCAAGCACTTGTTGATAGTTTCAGTTTAACCATCAATCTGGGGATGATGGGTCGAGCTAAGATGCAATTGGGTTCCCTGGAGCTTGAACAATTCTTGCCAAAAGTTGTTGGTGAAGGCTGGATCACGGTTGGAGACAATAGAGTGGGGCATTCCATGAAGTTTGAAGATACTATCCATGAAAATTTGGGCCACAGTGGATGTTGTTAACGGTTGTTGGAGGGCACAGAAATGAGCATATTTGGAAAGGTGATTGACTACAAGCATGATGAAAAATTTATTGCTAGATTTGGGTAATCCAACAATGAAGTCCATAGAAATATCTGTCCATGTGGCAGGCGGAATAGGGAGAGGTTGGAGTGTGCCTAGGATTTTGACTGTTTTTCCCTTATTGCGTTGACAACTATCACATTCAGCTTGTAACATGTTAATGTTTAAGCCATTATTATAGTTCTTTGCATTTCAATAGATAACAATAACATAAGATAGAATCACTGTGAAATACACAATCACAAGAGACACATCATTTATCCTGGGAAACCCTCATGGGGAAGAAAACCCAGCAAAACTTCCTTATTATAGATAGCCCATACAATGCCAAGAGATAACTCAAACAAATACAGAAAGTCCTCTCCCAAAGATGCGCCTCTCTCTCTCTCTTCTCCAACTGCAGCTCCGAAACTTGTCTCTCAATGAACAAGTGAGTGTGTGTCTAAGTGAGGCGCTAGCCTTCTTATTTATACAAATCCGGCACGTGTGGAAGTGTCTTTTCACTGGCAGGGCCGACTTCTTCTTCTGGGTGGTTATAACCACCTTTATTATATTTTGGGGCCTCTTTGATATATTTTGGGGCCGACTTCTTCTTCTGCCTATTACAATTACATTATGACCAATCCACAAAAGGGGATTTGGTCCTTTACAATAGCCAACGTGATCAATCCACAATGGGGATTGATCCAATTAATAATATATCAAATAATAATCAGAATACACTTTGCAATTACATTATTTCAACACTCCCCCTTAACAAGAAGGGTATTCTACAACAGCATCAGGCGAGAGAGAGGACTGCATCATCAACAACATCAGGAGGACAGCATCATCAATATCGTCTTGGAACACTGACTGGCGTATCTATAAATCATCGGAAGTTTTCTTCATCGGCAGCATCGTCATTCTCAAAGGAATGCAATCATCATCTGCATCAATATGAATTAGTATAAAACTAATACATCATCATCATCACAGCACGAGGCTGACTCATCATCATAATACAGGACTGGCTTTACATCACAGTTGTCAAGCTGGAAGCTCAGTACTCGTCTTGCTTTACGTCACAGCAATCAAGCTGGAAGCAAGATACTAGACTGGCCTTACTTCACAGCTTCTCAAGCTGGAAGCACAATACTAGTCTCATCTCAACGTCTTGCTTTACGTCACAGCACTCAAGCTAGAAGCAAGATACTAGACTGGCTTTGCGTCACAGCTATCAAGCTGGTAGCACAGTACTAATCTCATCTCATTGTCTTGCTTTACGTCACAGCACTCAAGCTGGAAGCAAGATACTAGACTGGCTTTACGTCACAGCTATCAAGCTCTCATCGTCTTGCTTTATGTCACAGCACTCAAGCTGGAAGCAAGATACTAGACTGGCTTTACGTCACAGCTATCAAGCTGGAAGTACAGTACTAGTCTCATCTCATCGTCTTGCTTTACGTCACAGCACTCAAGTTGGAAGCAAGATACTAGACTGGCTTTACGTCACAACTATCAAGCTAGAATCACAGTACCAGTCTCATCTCATCGTCTTGCTTTACGTCACAGCACTCAAGCTGGAAGCAAGATACTAGACTGGCTTTACGTCACAGCTATCAAGCTGGAAGCACAGTACTAGTCACATCACAACAGCTACTCCCCCTTTCGAGGAAGGTCCTTTCGGCCTATACCAAGCTTTTCTCAAAAGTGCTCAAACTTTACACGAGATAGAGGCTTGGTCAACACATTAGCAACCTGTTCATCCGTGCTAACGTACTGGAGCTTTATGGCTCCTCTCCACACCATGTCACGGATGTAATGATATCGAATCTCTATGTGCTTCGACTTGTCATGGAATACAGGATTCTCTGTCATCTTTATGCAGCTTTGGTTGTCACATATGATCGTGGTTGCTTCCATCTCTAGGTCAAATAGGTCGGTCAACAACTTACGAAGTCATATAGCTTCGCAGCTAGCGGAACACGCAACAATGTATTCTGCTTCCACTGTGCTAAGAGCAATGCTGGATTGCTTCCTACTCTGCCATGAGATCATGGTTGATCCCAAACTGAAACAGCATCCTGAAGTGCTCTTCCTATCAGAAACACTTCCAGCCCAATCTGAATCAGTGTACCCACTCAATGTGAAATCATGATCTCCATCATAACTGAGACCACAATCTAATGTACCCTTAAGGTACCTCCTCACATGTTTTGCAGCCACAAGGTGAACATGTCTGGGTTCTACCGGAAACTGACTCAAGGTGTTTACAGCAAAACAAATATCTGGTCTAGTGTTCGTCAGGTACATCAGCGATCCAATAATCTGTCTATACAGCGTGGCATCAATCAATTCTGACGAAGTATCGACCAACAGCTTCAGCTTCGTTTCCATGGGTGTATTCATGGACTTGCCCTCTAACATGTTGAATCTCTTTAGGATTTCGACTGCATACTTCCCTTGGTTATGGAAGATCCTCCCAGGACTCTACCATACCTCAAGACCTAAGAAATAATGCATTAGGTCAAGGTCTTTCATTTCAAATTCTGAAGCAAGCCTCTTCTTACATTCGATGATGAGCTTTTCTTCTCCAGTTAAGAATAAGTCATCCACATATAGCAATAATATCACTGGCTCATCGTTCATGATCTTGAAGTAGAGGTTAGAATCTGCTTTACTCTTGGTAAAGCCCAAGCTCGTCACGAAATTGTCTATCCGGCCATACCAAGCTCTAGGAGCTTGCTTCAATCTGTATAGAGCCTTCTTCAATTTGCAGACATGAGACTTCTTGTCTTCAACTTCAAATCCTTGAGGTTGCTCTATATACACTTGTTCTTCGATGACACCATTTAGGAAAGTTGTCTTTACGTCCATCTGGTGTAACCTCCACTTCATCTTAGCTGCAAGGGCTTTGATGGTTCTGATTGAAGTGTATCTAGCTACAGGAGCGAATGTCTCTTCATAGTCAATGCCTTCTTTTTGAGAAAAGCCACAAGCTACAAATCTTGCTTTATACTTCTCAATACTTCCATCAGTAGCATGTTTTATTTTGAAGAGCCATTTGGACGATACCATATCCTTGCTATTCAATCTGGGAACTATTTCCCATACATCGTTCTTTATTATGGATTGGTATTCCTCTATCATGGCATCTGCCCATTCTTTCTTATGAATGGCTTCCTCAAAGCAGGTAGGCTCCTTCTCTAGGAGATCACACATCAAAGCCATATAACTGGAGAATGGCTTAGGTCTCTTCACATGTCTCGTTGTTCCTTCGGGAACACCATATTTCTCTCCATCTTGAATAAGCTCTCTAGCCCAAGCTGGCTTTCTCTTATGGGAGATCGTCAATTGAGGAGGTTCTTGAAACTCTACTATGTCATGATCTTTTATAATTTCCTCATCAGGGGAAGTTACAGCTTCCCTCACTGGTTCAACAGCTCTGGGAACCACCCTCACTGATTCTGCAACTCTGGGGATTACGGGTTCCTCTTCATATACTTCTTCAAGATGGCATCTTCTCAATTTCTTGAGCGCTGCATTTTCATCAAAGGTCACATCCCTGCTAATCTCAATGTGACGGTGACCAGGTATATAGATCCTGAAGGCCTTGGAGACCTCACAGTATCCCACAAATATTCCCTTCTTTCCTGAGGGTTCCAGCTTGTTTCTCTTCTCTTTCGGTGTATGTATAAATACTGGGCAGCCAAATATTTTTAGATGGCTTATCTCTGGCTTCTTTCCAGTGAACATCTCTTCCGGGGTCTTGAACCCAAGTGCACTATAAGACAATCGGTTTTGCACATATACGGCTATCATTGTTGCTTCTGCCCATAAGCACATAGGAAGATCTTGATCGTGGATCATGGTCTTCACGACTTCCATTATCGTTCTGTTCTTCCTTTCAGCCACACCATTTTGTTGAGGATTATAGGGAGCAGTGAGTTCCCTCTTGATCCCAACATCTTTGCAGAAGTTCACAAACTCTTTTGAGGTGTATTCTCCTCCATTATCTGACCTGAGTATCTTGATCTTTCTTTCAGAAAGATTCTCTATCAAAGCTTTGAATTCCTTGAATTTGTTGAACACTTCATCTTTAGATTTCAAGAGATACAACCAGGTCTTACGAGAATAATCATCAATAAATGATACATAGTATACATACCCACTAATGGAGGACGATGGCATTGGGCCACACAAATCTAAATGGATGAGTTCTAGGACTCCTTCTGCTTTGTTGTCTCTCTTCAGAAAGGGGTTCTTGATGTTCTTCCCTTGTGCACATCCATTGCATACGCCTTCATGGTCAATCTTGAGTTTTGGTAGACCTGAGACAGCTTTGCATATGTATGGTAGCGCCTTGTAGTTGATGTGAGCTAATCTTCTATGCCAAAGTTCACATGGATTCTCAATGGCATGGGTCATGGCAGCTTCTGAGTGACCCTTTAGCTTATACAAGCCACCTTCTTCTTTTCCAATGATGATTGCTTCTTTCATGGTTTCTCCTTTAGCCCACATAAGAACTTCTCCATCTATAGAGGCAACTCTGAAGCCTTTCTTTTCTAAAGATGATATGGAGAGTAGGTTCTTTGTCAAACCTAGTACATAGAGTACGTCGTTCATTTTCATTGAATTCCCTAAATTAAGTTTGTAGTTTGATTCTCCCACTCCCTTGATGGGATATTGATAATCATCTCCAAGTGTCACTTTTTGAGAAAACTTCTTTTTTGAAATGTAAGAGAGAATATCTCTTTGTCCTGTCATGTGCTTGGAGGCACCATTATCAATGAGCCAAGTGTCCTCTCCAGGTGTTACCGATCCTAAGAGGGCCGAGATTAAGAAATGGTCTTTAATTTTTTCTCTTAACATCTTTGCGGGTGGCTCTTCATCTTCAACTGCATGGGCATGGTGTCTCTTTTGTTTCCTCTTGTATTCTTCTTGTCTAGTTGGACAAAATCTCGCAATGTGTCCCATCTTGCCACAGTGGTAGCATTGTACAGATGAGTAATCTCTTTCCTTTCGTTGTCCTTTCTTCTGGAATCTCCTTGGATGAGATTCTTTATGACTGAATTTGTTTTGGGGTTGAGACTCTTTATAAGTCTCTTTCTGGAAGTAAGACTTCTTTCTTCCTCCTTTAGTGTGAGTAGCTAGGGCTTGATCTTCATCTCTTGCTAGTAAAGCCTCTCGGTTAGCTACTCTTGTTTCTTCTTGGATGCATTCTTCCCATAGATCGTCAAACTTTATTTTCTCCGTTTTGGCACAAATCGTTTGGATGAATGCATCCCAGGGTCTCTGAGACCATTTAGGGTTGTCATTATAAGTTCGTCTTCGTCTATAGTATCTCCAATTGCTTCTAGTTGTTCGTTGAATTGGGATATTCTGGAGAAGTATCCTTGGATTGATTCTCCTTTCTGCATTCTTGTATTCTTGAGCTGAGTTCTAAGATTCATCTTCCGGTTTATGTTCTTTCCTTCATATAGTCTGTTTAGGGCAGCAAACATTTCTTTCGGAGTCTTCTTTGATGATACATAGGGAATCAGGTGATCTTTAATTGAATCTGCAATGATTCTTTTGGCCCTAATTGTGTCCTTTTGGTGCTTTGCCTTTTCTGCAGCATCGATGGGCTTCGGTATTTCTTCTTTGACGAATCTTGCTAGGTCATTCTCTTCAAGAATGAAACCAATCCTATACTTCCAGGCACGAAAGTTTTCCACACATTCTAGCTTGTCAACAAGCTTAACGCTTGCAGACATCTTTTACTTGAAGCTAAGAAAATGCTCAAAAAATGAAAGTGTTCAAAATCAGGTTCTGAACTTACCAAGAGGTGCGCTTGGTTGAGGCGAGTAGCCTGGTGTGCTTGGATCTGAGAAAATCCAACTTTTACTCCTCCAAACTTGATCTGCGGATTTCTGGACTGGTGCCTTTGGTTTTCTGGTACCTCTAGTACTCTATTACTTCTGGTACTCAGGTTTTCTGGTACTTCTGGTACTTTGTGAAACTAGGGTTTCACTTTCTGGGAGATCTAGCCACTGAAAAGGTGCGTTGAAGGTGCCAAATTGATCCTTGGGGGAGGGCGCACTTTTCTACATGGTTTTAGGGCTGAAATACTTCACCAAGAAAAAGCCCTAATTTGCATGTACAGCAACAGTGACGTTTTTCACTTCTCTTGTGAAAGATGCTCTCTTCAGCTTGGCTCTGATACCATGTTAATGTTTAAGCCATTAATATAGTCCTTTTCATTTCAATAGATAACAATAGCATAAGATAGAATCACTGAGAAATACACAATCACAAGAGACACATCATTTAGCTTGGGAAACCCTCATGGGGAAAAAACCCAACAAAACTTCCTTATTATAGATAGTCAATACAATGCCAAGAGATAACTCAAACAAATACAGAAAGTCCTCTCCCAAAGATGCGCCTCTCTCTCTCTCTCTCTCTCTTCTCCAACTACAGCTCTGAAACTTGTCTCTCAATGAACAAGTGAGTGTGTGTCTAAGTGAGGCGATAGCCTCCTTATTTATACAAATCTGGCACGTGTGGAAGTGTCTTTTCACTGGCAGAGCCGACTTCTTCTTCTGGGTGGTTATAACCACCTTTATTATATTCTGGGGCCTCTTTGATATATTATGGGGCCGACTTCTTCTTCTGCCTATTACAATTACATTATGACCAATCGACAAAAGGGGATTTGGTTCTTTACAATAGCCGACATGATCAATCCACAATGGGGATTGATCCAATGAATAATATATCAAATAATAATCAGAATGCACTTTGCAGTTACATTATTTCAACATAACATCCCCACTATAATCCCCAGTTTAATTAATGCATAATGTAGATATGAATGTGGCTATGGCCAAGCAATGTAATATGCGAATTGTATTTCTGAATTTTAATAAATAAAATGTGATGCCAGTTGCTGGGGGACATGGACGGAGATGGGGGTTGAGTTTTCCACAAGAGAAGGGAGTGTCTAAGAGGGGTTTAAGGGGGAAATTATTTATGGGTATTAATCCAAACCCACTTTCCTGAATTTTATTATCAATGTGTATAAAACCTTATATTTTTTGTGGGTGTATGAGAGCCCAATCATTGAATACATGTAAGAGAGTAAGTCACATCCCATAGTTATTGGGAGCATGGGGCTGAAGTACAATCAACATGTTGAAATAATGTAACTGCGAAGGGCATTCTTATTATTTTGTTATTGGATTAAATCCCCATTGTGGATTAATCATGTCATTATTATTATTTTTATTATTAGGTTAAATCCCCATTGAGGATTAACCAAGTCGCTAATTGTATAAGGACCAAATCCCCTTTTGTGGATTGGTCATCGGACAATTATAATGTAAAGAATAAGAAGTCGGCCCCAGCAGTTATAATGAAAGGTCGGCCCAGCCAGATTTAATTAAAGGTGGATTTATCCACCCAGTATG
>ML829201.1:65994-77102 GCA_009831015.1 Picea engelmannii | reverse complement strand
GTAGGGGATTGGGTGTTTTTAAGACTACAACCATACAAACAGATGTCCCTTAAGCAAGCCAAGAAGGATAATAAATTATCAACATAGTACTATGGCCCTTATAAGGTGTTGCAAAAGATTGGTACTATGGCATACAAATTGGAGTTGTCTGCATCTTCACGAGTACACCTACTTTTCCATGTTTCATGCTTAAATAAGGTTATAGCTGACAGGATCCCAGTTCAAACTATATTTCCAGAACTTGACGAGGAAGGAAAAATCATATTGGATCCTAAAGCCATCACCGACACAAGAATTCGCCAGCTGAGAAATAGATCAATTTCAGAGTATCTCATTAAATGGAGGAAACTATTGGCTAAAGATTCCACTTGGGAAGATGAGTCTTTTATACATAAGAATCCAGAGTTACTCAAGCATTGCAGACAACACTTGTCTCAAGGGGAGGGGCATGTTAAGCCCTAATATTGGCTCATTATCCCTTAATTGGAGCATATTACATTAGTAATGTTATTTTATTTATGTCATCTTTATTCCATTAGTTGTAATTATACCTCCTAGTCTCCTATATATACCAAGGAGACATTTTCATTTGGAATCATCTTGTACTTGAACATTTGTGTGGGGTAAGAAGAGGTTTCCCCCTCAAAGAGGATTATTATCTGAAATTATCTCTTTTTCAAGGCGTTGAGTACTTATTCTAAGGGTTTTCTATGTTATATTGATATTTGGTTCTTAACACTTGGGCCATTCGAGGTTGTCTATGTTACATAAGGTGGAGATGCACAGTTGAAGACTCTTAATGGATAATCGAAGGATGGTTTAGTAAATGGGAGTCGATTGAAGCGGTATTGTGACAACCAACTGCCTCATAGCTCTTAGTGAAAGAAAAGGAAGAAAGGGTCTAGGTACCAGGCGAAGTTGAAATTGGGTACCAGACTCAGAAAAGACAATCTACACATGATAGGGGGGGATATAGCAGAAAGCACAGGCTGCTCTGCGCATTCTGTAGTAGAAGTAATACATAAGGCTCAACCCTGCAGTAACTTAGGATGAGTCACATGTGAGTGTTGGGGGCACGTTGGCCCTTGTTCATGTATTAAGGAAGAAAGCAAAGATTAAGGAAGAATAAATACAAAGTATGAAGTGTGCACAAGGCACACAAACTGAGGAGGGGTCGAAGTGGTTAAAGAAGAAGAAAAGACGAAGTGAAGTAAAGGAGAGAAATCTGTTGAAAGAGAAGATCAAGGAAGACAAAGAAAAAAAAAATATAGAACGTGGACAAGTCACCAAGCAGAAGAACATACTAATGGATGCTTTGGATCACTTCATAGAGAAGAAGAAAGAACAGGTTGGTGAAGTCCTTAAAATGAGAGTTTTGGCACCTAGGGTTTTGGACCTAGGGTTTTGGCACTTAGCATTTTGGCACCTGGGCTTCGGCCTAGGGTTTTATAAGAGTCATGGAATGTATAAATAGAGGTCTATAATAGTAGAGAGGAGGAGTGATAGTGATATCGAGATGTAAAAGTGTTATGTTTTAGTGTATTCTTGTATTTTGGATCTCCAGATGGGTGCACAAGGACAGGAAGTAAAGAGGAAGAGACAGAAGGATCTGCAACTAAGTGTGCAGATAGAGCTATATATTTTCATCTATTCTATCAATAAACAAAGTTTTGTGGATGTATCCTTAGGGGGAGTTTGAGCCATGTAAAATCTTTTTGTTTTATGTGATTGATGCCTTGTTATTTAATTCCTTTTATGATGTTATTGCACTGTTATTTTTCCTATTGAAGATAAGAAGATATAACCTACTTTGTGAAGTTAAGAATAATATTGTTAATAATATTTGGTTTGTGTTGCATTGCTTTTTAGGAATCATCTTGCATTTCCTGTAGTTGTAGACACCTGTGTCCTGCAACCCCCCTATTTGCTACTTTGGGTGAGACTTCATCTTCTTCGTAGGTGTTTCCATAAGGGACAATATTTAGCATTTGTTGGTGCATTGTTAGAGTTGAACCCTGGGTCTGCCACTATGCCAACACCACTCTTGGATATGGTCTGCGATATGCATGGTTTTATCTTGGTGGAGGGACGACAAAAGTTATATGTTGGCATCATAACAAACCGACAACTGGAAATGGTTAAGAAATACCAAAACCATCTTATTAAAGTTTTTGTATGTTCCCCCCAGTATCCTAATGTACCACTTCATGGTGACCCCTGTGAGGGTTATTTGAAATAGCCTCAAATGAATATAATCATCATTAAGGGAGTTACAATAGAACCAATGATGAAAAGTAGTGACATGATCACCCGGATCCTTGCCAGTCTTGCCTTCGAATTTTGGGATGTTTGAAGGAAGCTTGGTGGGACGGGAGGCCATAATGGATCGTGACACACATGGTCATTCACTAATTTTGACAAATTTGGTAGATTAAGTGTGGCCAAAAAAGGGAGTTGGGGTTGCGGTGTCTGAGCCCATGCTCCCAAGAAAGATTGGGATAGAGGGATTGTAGGCCATCCAGGGTTCTGGTATATGCCATGGCCCTTTCTAGTAGAATAATATCGTCCTCCAAAATGATTCATAAAAGGTTGTATGAGGAACCATACCCACGGAAATGGAATAACAAAGGTTATATACGTTTCCCCCAACTAAAGGGGCTCGAGGATGGGGTTTTACCATAGTTTGAAACTGAATCCCTTTAGATGGAACTCTCAAGGACAGAGGGGGATTCACCATAATAAATGTTTTTTTTGAAATCTGCATGGAGGAATAGGGGATAAAGGATGAAATATAGGAAGTAACTTGTCCACCTGGTTGAGCACTCCATCTAGGAGAATTGAGACTAGGATTAGGCCTAGAAGAAAAAGGAGGCCAAACTCCAACTATAGGATTCTTCGGGGGAATATGGCCTCCACCAAATGAGAGAGGATCATATGGAGGACCATGCCCCTAGGTCCAAAACTAGCATTCACATTAGCCATTGGAATGGAGGATGAGAGTTAGAAATTCATGTTGGGCATACAAAAAGAAAAGGAATTAGAGACCAAAGGTATTGACTCAGAATTGTAACCTAGCATACCAAAAAGAGATTCAAAAGGATTCATTCCTATTGGTTGACTAGAACCCACAGGTTTGGTAGTAGTAGAGGTGGGCATCTTTGGCACCCCAACCGTCAATGCTGAAGGAGTTGAAGGGATTCACTAATCAAAGAAGATATAGGAGTCAAGGGACTCCCAGTGACGTTCGAGTTTGACTCAGTACCCATAACCGGATAATCACAAGTCTGGGAGGTGGAGATATATGTACCACATCTATTAACTTTACACCTTTTATAAGGAAACTTTAGTAAATACTCAAGATGTGGTGGTAACTTCAATAAACAACGAGACTTGCGAGGAGGCTGGTCTTTCTCCATGATGACTCAAGAATCGAGATATAAAACCAAATCCTAGGGACAACTAATAGTGAGAGAGCACACCAAGATAAACAAACAATGACAATGCACACAATCAAGATATAGTGGCTGAAAAAGAGGCCTCCCTCACTAGATTGGTATGTCTCGCCCAACAGGGCCCTTAGACTCCCTTCAAAATATTGGAGATATCATAATTAGTTATAAGGGACCTCGTGGGATTAACAACATAGTTGGTTAGATCCACCCAGAGAGGTAATCCTCCATAAAGGTTGTGTGATGTCGAACCCTTATCTGACTTAGGGTACCTGCAAAATAACCCTTGCAAGTAACCTATGTGGCTACCTATGTTAAGCAACTAGAGTCACCATAATATAACCAATGTGCATGCGAACAATTGCAATTCCATTCCATCGTATGGGAAAGGTAACAAAGCCTGAAATATTGAAATCACCGCCACTCATGGAGGTAAAGGTATTAGCAAGACCCCGAAATATGAATAGAACATCATAAATATCTCTAACGCTAAGAAGGTATTATAGGGCTATCTATGCAACCAAATTCACGCGATCTCGTGCTTAACTCAAGTGTGAGAGGAGCCTTCTGATGTCACTAATTACACAACGGGTTTCACCACTCCCTAGTCAGACACATTTGTTTAGTTTAATAGCCTTGGAGAATTTTACTCACAAAATCCTATTCCAAGGCCCTATGTCCTATACTTGTTTGTGTACACTGAAAAATAAAATTGTTTCTAATCAATTTAAATTAATCAACGTTAATTTTAATAGATTTTTCTTACTCAAGAGGTGTGGTTGTGAAACTGATGGTATTATGAATCAACATATAAAATAAACAAATATAAAAACACTGCTAATTACTAATCTTGAATTTCGAAGAGATGGTATGCTTCTAAATGCAAATTTTCCAATGCAATCTCTACAATTTCAATAAAATGCAATCTCTCCACATGTGTCAAAATCAATGCAAAGTAAACAAAAGAGAAAATTCCATAATGATAAATGAGTAAATGCTTTTGTATTTTTGACATAAAGAAAATAAAATGCAATTGTTGAATAACAACTTCAGATACAGACCCTACTACAAGGAAAAACAGACAATTCAAGTAGGATACTGAGAAACAAACACTTAGATCGATGTGAAAGGACAAACAATGAAAAGGATGATAAGAAAGAATACCACCTTAAAATTCAACAATGATAAGGATTCCTATCACTCTATAAGTGCTTAACAGTTAGGACAGAGACCCAAGAAGACTCAACAACCAATCAAACTCACCCAAAAAACACCAAACTTAGCCAACAAGACTAAAGAGATGATGTACACGACTGTTTGAGAAAAACTCGCATATGTACATGCCCTAAAGTAGGACAACTCATGTATGTATGCGTCTGTCAAGGGAAAAACCATGTATACCTAGTAAAACACTGTCAAAACAAGGGTTAAGCTAAGAAAATCAGATGCAAAGTAAAAATAGGATGTCAAGCAATCAGGAGAAAAGGAAACTCAAGATAATATAGAGAAACTCAAGGAGAAAAATACTCCAAACCACAAAAAAGAAGATCAATCCACAGTATGGTCGCCAATTATGTTACGAGGAAAATATATCTATGGTATGGGGTAAACCAAAATAGAAGGAATGAAACATATAAATCAAATCTAATCCAAAGTATGCTATATAAATGGAATGCTAACAATACAAGGCCAAGATCTTGTTAGAAATAATATGTGTGCTCGTTTAACCATAGACAATATAGAAATATTGACACCCAACCATAGGTCGAAGCCACCCTCGAACACCTTAACCTTGATAGAGAATAATTCTGGAAGAAAACCCTAGGCCTAATAGCCAATCAATGTAGTGTACCTCTCTTTAGTGTTATCATACCAAGCAGAAAGTCCAAACCATAACCAATACAAATTCCAAGCCTAAACCGAGAATGCAGGTTGCGGTAGTTGCAACTGTAGGTACTCTTCAGACTTGCACACTTACTCAGTTTTTGCAATGCACACTTTTACATTTCTATAGTTGCGAGTTGTATGTATCAAATGATATATGGCGTCCTATATTTATACTGCTTCTCCTTAGGTGTCTGGGTTGACTTCTCACTCTGGAGGCTAAAAACTCAATATTAAGTATTTCCTTTTGTCGACTTGTCTTCTAGGGTTATGTAAAATGTTTTAGGGTTTCTTCTTGCTTCCCAAAATATTCTATTCTTTTCAGGGTTACACATGGAGTTTAATACCTCTCGCAGATACCATAACATCAACACTCCCTCCTAGCTAGGGAGGTATTGAAACAAATGGTCTTGAGCACAAACATACCATTTAATTGGTAGCATCATCATAGCCATACATGTTATATCATGATTAGATCACGAGAACCCTCATCATTATCACTATCATCTAATAGCATCAACTGCATCATCTCTCAAAGCCATACTCCATATGAGTAATCAAGCATGATACTGAATAAGTCACTCACTCCAAAGAGTGATACAAGAACCATTCTTCTAATCCAGACATATGTCATAAAATAATAAATATTTCAACAGATACTGGAAGCCATGCCATGGGATACAATAACTATTCTTCTAATACAGACATATGCCCTAGAAGAATAAACATCCTAGACCATTTTCTGCCTGGAGAATGTCTGTCCACCAACATACTGACTATCCATCTAGATGATAATCATTTCCAACACTATTGATAGTCTTGATGGAAATCAAAGCAATGTCATTCAATAGAACACAACTGTGTCTATCCATAGTATTACACAACTACTATCTAGTGGTACAAAACCACACTAAGTAGCACACGACTACTTAACAAATGACACATAGTCACAACCAGTGGAACACATCCACCACAGTAGCATATCATCTACTGTCCAGAGACATGAAGTATCCATAGAAATCATATCATCTGATATAAACTTGCATAAAAACAATATCATGATATAAACATAGTCATATGAGGCATTCTTCCACTCACATCTGTGAGATATGGAAGAGCATTTTCCCTTAAAAAGTAAAACATCAACAATGGGCTATCTGGACTACTCTTCTCAAGCACAGAAGAATAATTTTCCCTTATTTCTGATCCTGGACCATTCACCTAACTGGGCCATTCCTCCGACACTAATCATAGTACAGTGGATGAGCATTCCCTAGGGAATGCCTATACGTTATTGATGAACCTAGACAATTCACCTAATTGGGTCATTCCTACGACACTAAACATAGTGCAACTTGGAGAGAATGAGTCTTCCCTAGAGAATGATTGTCCAGACCATTTCCTAAGGAAATGATTGTCCTGCACCAACCTCTAAAACATACCATTCTTCGGAACTACTCACAATTGTGAACTTCGAAAGAATGAATGAGGCGAACTATTCTACTTGACCACTACTCAGAGTGACTGCCAAGAAGGATGAATGTCCTAGACCATTCCCCCACACTGGCCACAAGGGGAATCATTTTCTATGGTACATCAACAATTTATCAAACCATTTTCATTACGAAAATGTGAATCATATCTGGACCATTTTCCAAATTGGAAAATTCTTGTTCGTCAAAAATCTCAAACCACTTTCCGAACTAGAATGGAACTTCTCATCCTGGAACATTTTTCGAATTGAAAAATGATTGTCCATAAATCAATAACACATTAATACTCCCCCCCAACCTGGGAAGTTGTCTCCACAAGCCCGAGCTTGCAAAATTTTCATATCGAACAAAGGTTTTACCAAAATATCTATTATATGCTCATATGTGGAGATATATTGGAGAACCAGTTCTCTTTTCTAGACTTCATCATGGAGAATGTAATGATTGATCTCAATGTACTTTGGTCTGTTATGGAACACTGGTTTTTTCTGTGAAGGCTTCATGTAGCTTTGATCATTACAATATATATCATGGTTGAATTCAACACTTCGGTTTCCTGCTAGCTCATGACATCGTGGCAAGGATCAAACTGAAACATATCCAAGTAGCACTTCTTCTGTTATCATGAGAGTTTTACATGGATTATCAATCCATCATCCCATACTTATGAGTAACTATTTTGATACACTGTCTCTGTCATAGAATGTTCTTACTACGCTTCTGTTTTATATGAGATACTCTGCTTCAATTTGTTTGAACCCATACAAGGGCTTCTTATATCTGCATATATGGGTCTCTTTCTCATATACCCCAAAAACTTGATATTTCTTTACATAAGCTTCTTCCACAAATTCTCTATTGGGAAAACAATATTTTACAACCAACTGATGTAAAATTCAATCCATGGATACTGCAAGAGATATAATAGCTCAGATAGAGGTATATTTGGTTTACAGGAGCAACCTTTTATCACAGTCTTCTCCTCCTTCTGGAAGAACCTCTAGTTCTGAATCTCGTAATGGTTCCATTCATAACCCTTTTTCACAATTTCTTACATATATTTTTCTTCATCATAACTTCCATTTCTTCTACTTGATTGCTTCTAGTGGGTTCAAACTAAGTTGGTAGTCTTGTGATTCTCAGTATAATGACTGGTTGTTCTGTCTTTTCTTTCTCTCTTGGAATCTTCATGTTTTTCCTCATGTTTCTCTTTAGCTCTTGGGTCCATGAACTTTTCTTTAGATTTCATGCCTCGAAGATTCCAAATTCTTCCTTTCATCATAGGATCATGGATGTAGATGGACAACCAAGGATACTTTAAGGCTTCTTTTCGAAGAATACTTCTTCTAGAGTCAAGATGAACATGTGTTTCTTATCATGGATGATATTGTCAATGGGAACATGGAAATATACTTCATAATCTTTCATGGATCATATCATTTAGGATTATCTCCCTCCTAATCCTTGCTTCATGCATGAATGCATGTTCTTATTTTGGAATTCTGTAATTATCTCCCTCCATCTAAGAGAGCCCATGCTTCCGTTTGCATCCTTATTGCCTTTTGCAAAGTGTCACAAGTCTTTTTCTAATTTTCTCTTGATTGTTGACTTCTTTCTGTTTTGACTTATTTTGGGTCTCTTTCAAGATTGATTTTGATTTCGTCTTATCTATCACTTGTTACTTATATAATAGCTTCCATAGGAACTGTTACCAAGGATTGTCAATGTACTTCATATTTTCATGTGTATTTCTCGACTTGTAGTTATCCTGATACCAATCCTTATCTTGTTATTCTTCCATAGGTATTGTTTCACTTGAATATCTTATCTTCTCAGAAATAAATATGCAAGATATGTACAAAAACTATGTAAAAATGGTATGTACAAGAACTATGAAGAATATTGTTACATTGTCTTAGAAGAAGAAGTATGTTTTACCCTACTTGGCCTTCTTTTAGGGTTCCCTTTCTTTGGACACTGATGCTTTGTGTGTTTCCTTCCTTTTCTTTAACTTGGGACAATGATTCTTGTAGTGACCATATTTTCGACAGTTGAAGCATTGCATTTTTGACATATCTTTCTCTTGATTTGGTTTCTTCCTTTAGTCAAACTTCTTCTTATTCCTGAACTTCTTGAATTTTGTTGTGTAGGCTTGATCATCATATTTCCTTTTGAATTTACTTTTGCGCTAATCCTTGATTCTTCTTATGCACAGCAGGTCCAAAGTTCTTGAAATGTGGGATACTCCTTCCTTGTGTTCATGCTTGCGACAAATGCATCCCATGTCTTGGGAAGACCACTGAGTACTATATTTACTTGTTCCTTCTCTGAAATGATTTCTTCAATAGCTTGTAGTTGATATCTTAACTGAGATATTTTCACAAAGTATGATGTTATGTTGTTATCATCATTCATTTTCATGTCACGAAGCTCATTCTTCAGACTCATTACTTGTCCAATGTTTCTGACTAAGAAGAGGTTATTTAGGGCATCGTACATCTTCTTAGATGAGTCAATATGAGAGATGTAGGGTATCAAGTCATATTTACAGAGTCCACTATGATATTCATGGAATTGATGTCACTATCCTTAAACTTCTCCATAATTTCAACGTTCCGAGGTTCCATTTCTTTTCCTTCTTCAACCTGTGGTTCCACAATCTTTCCTTTCACAATATCCAACACTTTATTCTTGGAAAGGATGACGTCAATCCTTTTCTTCCATGCTATGAAATTAGAATCCCCTTCTAACTTGTTTTTTGACTTCATAGAGTAAGTCATGACTGCTTTGACTTGGTCAACCTTTGAATTTGACCAAAAACTTAAACTTGGTGTCTTAGCTTTTTGAGAGTACCAGGAAGTGCATTGGGTTAGGGAGCACTAGGATATTTATAAATTAGGTCAATCTCTTCACTTAAGGTGCCTCAACAAGAGGGTTAGGTTTTCATTGCTGCAACAAAACTTTGTTTGCAACTGCAACTGTAACTGAGAAAATCCTCCCAATCTATCTTCCAGTGGTTAGACTATATGAAGATAGTGTGGGCCCATAACCTGTTATAAATAATAGGTGTGCTTATTTAACCATAGACAATATAGCAATATTGTCATATTGTCACCCAACCATAGGCCGAAGCCACACTCGAGCACCTTAACCTTGACAGAGAATAATTCTGGAAGAAAACCCTAGGCCTAATAGCCAATCAATGTAGCGTACCTCTCTCTAGAGTTAGCATACCATGAATAAAGTCCAAACAATAACCAATAGAAATTCCAAGTCTAAACCGAGAATACAGGTTGCAGTAGCTATAATTGTAGTTACTCTCCAGACTTGTGCACTTACTTAGTTTCTGGAGTGTGCACTTTTACATTTCTATAGTTGCAAGTAGTATGTATCAAATGAGATCTGGCGTGTTGTATTTATACTGCTTCTCTTTATATGTCTAGGAGCACTTCTCAGTCTGGAGGCTAAAAAATCAATATTAAGTATTTCCTTTAGCTGACTTGTCTTCTAGGGTTATGTCCAATGCTTTAGGGTTTCTTCTTGCTTCCCAGAATATTCTATTCTCGTCAGGGTTACACGTGGAGGTTAATAGCTCCCATAGCTACCATAATATCAACATATCCTACCTCATTTGGATGTTTGATGAGGACCATCGTTGAGCACACAACTCAAATCTTTATACCTGCAACTTGTCCTCAACAACTAAGATACGCAAGCATATGGTGACAATATATAGTATTAGCATAATCCATTAACATACATGAAAAATACACCCATCAAATAATAATTCGAATATTTTCAAGATATCAATTGGATGAGAAAATAGTATTTCTATTAAAATAATTGACACAAGTATATAGGCGACAAACTTTTGTAACGACACACATCGGAACCGAGAAATTAAGTTCCTCCAACTGGGCCTCCACCTCTTCAATCCTACACCAAGTTCAAGCTCATATAAAGGAGACAATGAGGTTATCCATCACAAAGAAGGAAGAGCTTGGGGGTTGAACAAGGGGTTTAGAATTTCAAGGACAAAGGGATGCAGAGTCAATATGAAGTGAAATTTCTCCAAAGTGTCTTTGCTCTCAAAGTTGAATTGTTTAGTCCCTCAAGTCCTAGATATGGATCAATTTATAGTCTTCAAATGGAACTGAAGGGTCGAGTCAGAGCGTTTCCATTGTATGGAGGGTCAAGGATCATGGATCTCATGACATGGCATGGAAAGATGACATAATTTTTAATTTTGAAACCAAACTTGATGTATGCAGGATTTAGTGGA
>ML829201.1:44078-61801 GCA_009831015.1 Picea engelmannii | reverse complement strand
AAAATATAATAAAATCCAAAAAAATTGTCACAGTGTGCAAAATGTCCAATCCCACTCTCACAACCAACCCTCCACTGAATCTGTATGGAGTGATAGTAATTTAGTACTAACGAAGACATAATTAACATATTAATAACTCACAAATCGCTCATAAAATGACGCAATATCTCATCAGCTCCCACGCAGCAAGTCACTTTAAGTCGCAAATCGCAAACTGCATCTCAACATTAATCATAAAGTATAATGATTTTCTATTAGAAAATGTTTAATTATAAAAATGAGCATAATCACCACCCATACCCACATATATTCCAACTAGTTGTAAATAGTCGAATTTCTTAATAAACCATTAAAAACAATATAATCGTTGAGTAATTGTAAAAAATATACTATTAATAACTGGGTTAATAACTCGGTTGGAGTGGATTCCCACAATCATATATTTTTATGTGTATTTATTTGAAGTTTATGTATGGGTTATCATATAGTGTTGATTAATTGGGTATAGTTTGGATGGTTAAGAGGAATGATTTTTATTCATCCACGAGGTTATTGACTAATCTTAAATCCTTAACCAAATTATATGCTAAAAATAATTATAAAGCTTTTGTTAAAAACAAAAAAAATAGAAAAATATAAAGATGGGTGAAAAATATTGTATATTGAAAAATAAAATTATAGATATTGATTAGTTGTATTTTGTATTTATGTACTTATAAATAACATTATCATATATAATAGTAATAATAATAATAATCTGATTTTAAGATCACTTCCAAAAGAGTTACTAAATTGGTGTATAAAATCTCCTTATTTGTGCTATAAAGAACCACTTCTATTTCACTGTTATACTATAAGAAATTGAGTTTTGAAGTGACAAAAAAGTTACACAAAAAATTTGATAAATATTATAGTTATTTTCAAAATTAGATCTAATATTCATAAAAATATTAAAATATTATAAAAAATATTAAAATATTATAAAAAATATTTTTTTTTTTTATTTTCAATAAATTAAAAAATGGTTAAATGTTTACTAATATTAATATTAAGAAAATATTTAAAGATCGTGTTTATTTTTTATCATATTAAATGTTTATTTTTATGGTTAACGTGGATGAGATGACATTGTTGTTGACTCAACAAAATATATATATATATATATATATATATATATATATATATCTTATTGATTTTCCATCACTCACTTATTTCATGACCACTACATCCTTCTAAGCATTTAGCTATCCTAAAATAAATGTATTTTATTTTACATAATATTTTTTTATTGTGGATACAGTAAAAGTGCAATTTTTTTTTTTAAATAAAGTAAGAGCCTTGTATTAATTTCAGCTAATGTGTGTTCAATGTCATCTCTTAACTATCTATTCCACCACAAAAGGGAAATCAAAATAGGTGGTTGTCATTAAAAAAATAGAGTTTGAGGCATCACCACGTAAACCGAACTGTATGAACAAAATGATCTGATCGCTATGAACAAAATATATGAACCAAACTGTATGAAAAAAATGAAACCGGTCACTATGATCATCTAGCTTGCAACGAGAGAAAACAAAAAACAAAAACATGGAGGCGCTACTCCTTGGGCGAGCTCGGGCGGCCATGGATTTTGTAGGCCAGGATGAACTTTTGGCCACACGTTGGGCATCGAGTCTGCACAGGAGCATCTGTCAATGCATCGAACAAAATATCCATTCTTTGGCCGAGGATGCGCTACAAGTGCAGTTGGTCGTCTTGGTTTTGCCGAATTTCAAAAATGATTTGGAGGTGCTCGTTCGAGAGTCGATTTATGGAGAGAAGAGGTGGCTCTGCCTCCTTGTACTCGTCAACACTCATAATATGCTCCTCCACGTGCCATCTTGGGGAAATTTCTTCCTCCACCATGCAGGAGTTCTCTCTTTAGAAGGTGGTGTTTCCTCTTTAACCAGGGAGTTTCCATGGATCAAAGGAGGAGAGTGAGGGGGTGAGGATGGAAGCTCCGACGACCCATGGCTATTATGCATGGGGCCAAAGGTGCAAATTGTGATGAGAGCCAATTGGGAGGGGGTGAGTCTGTCGCGTCTAGAGAGGGTGTTGTAATACAATGAGCCTCTCTTGGACTTCCCTCTTTCTCTTGGCATGGTGGAAAGAATGCAGAGGCTGGTCTGTGGTGGAGTGAAGGCGGAGGCTCGAGGGGTTGGTGGAAAGAGCCCGAGAGAGCCCGAGAAAGATGAAGAGGAGGAGAAATTGCAGAGGGAAATGTAGAGAATTCTCTTGAAAGAGCCAATGGGCAGGAGCACAATTGCAGAGGGAAAATGAGATAATTCGCCTAAGAGAGCTAGGGAGAAAGCACAATTGCAGAGGGAAAAAGAGAGATTCACCCGAAAGAGCCAAGGAACAAGAGCAATTGCAGAGGGGGAATGAATGAATTCACCAGGTCATTTTCCCTCTTAGTGCAGCTTGAATTGACGGATAGGATAGCCATGAGAGATGAGGTGACAACTTACCTAGGCTTGGTGCCTAGCAAGGTATGCCTGGTCTGGCTTACGCGAGGGGCCATTAATCTCTGCTGGGTGTAGGTCATTCTGCAATAATAGGTGGAGGGATGGTGATCGAGGTTATTAAATCCCATTGTCACCCCATTCCACATGTCCTCTAACTCTGTCAAATTGTCACCCCATCCAAGGGAGGGCACTCCTAGTGGGCCAGCTCCATGAAAATTGCATGCTGAGTAGAGTCAACACTTGGATTGTCTAATTTTTCTGCAACCTTCTTTGCACTTCGCCGTATGTGTGAGGTGGTGAGAGTGAGAGAAGGCCTGAGAAGAGCTTTTAGACTATTGAGGGGGCCTAGGAGACGCTAGCTAGGGGAGATTTTTTCCGAGTCTTTTCCATTTATGACTTTGGTAGCTAGCTCAAGGATAACTCTGGAGTCTCCTTCTATGATTAGCCAATTGAGATTATGGTCAAGTGCCATTTCGATTCCTTTGATGAGACCCCAGATTTCTGCTAAATTATTGGCGTCATACCACATATTTTATGCCATGAGAAATTGAATTTGGCATGTGTTGTCCCTTATAACTGCTCCATATCCCAAGTTTCCTAGATTTCCTTTAGAGGCACTATCAAAATTGACTTTGTGAAAGTCGTATGGGGAGGGAAGCTAGGAATAGGGGCTAGAATCAGTTTCTTTTAGGGAAAATTGTAGGGGGGGAGAAGAGGGTCAAGGAGAAGCCCCAAGAATTTAGGACGAAGAGTTCACTTGGATCGGTGGGAAAGTATTCTTGGGTCTAATTGTGGAGCTAGAGGGTTTCCTGAAGATGCATGAGGATTGTGGTCCAGAGGTGAGGGGGAGGGGAGGCTTGAGAGTGGAAGATTCACCTATTTATCTCTTTCCACAATTGCCAGACAATGAAGACTGGTAGGATTTTCCATGTTCTGCTTAGGACATGAATTCTATAAGAACCAGGCCCCCAATTTCTGATTGTGTTGATGATGTTGTTGTTCTCTCTTTTGGTTCTTCTCATGTTCTGGGTAGCCTAGTTCCAGATTTCCTCACTGAATGGGTAGTTATTTAAGAGGTGCTCCATGGTTTCTTCCTGATGGTGGCAAAGGTGGCACTTTGAGGGGCCTATGAATCCCCATTTCCTGAGATTTTCCCAAGTTAGGATTTCTTTTTGAGCTAGAAGCCAGAGAAAAGTGGAGATTTTTGGCCAAAATTTTGATTTTGATATTATTGGCCATATGTGATATTTTTAAATGTTGTGGAATTTTTTCTGCAAAATGTAGAATTCTTTGAGTGTGAAGTTTCCATGTGGGGTATGACCCCATCAAAGAATGTTCAGGTCTATTCTTATATAGATTCTCCTTTGATTTTTCATTTGTTTCCAATGCTGCAAGTCACATTCTGATGCCGTGTGGAGATCATGGGAAGTTGTTTCCATCTCCGCGAAGGAGAATTGTTGGAGCTATTTAATCATAGTTCTGCCACTTTAAGGGAGGTTAGATCTTGGATGTGATTCTCATAATATCTTAATTTGTCTTCAGTTTGTAGGGGTGGCAGTTGCTGCCAGAAGTCCATCTAGAATAGTGCACTCTCTCCATTACAAATTTCACAAAAAACATGTTCTTGTATTAGCTGACGATTTTTCCAGGTTGCGTTCCAGATATTGGAGCCTTGAGTTTTGTCCCACAGCCATATAAGATGATCTTGAGATGTGTTCGTGGCATATTTGTGTTTCCAAAAATTTTCCCAAAGCTCAGTCAGAGTTTTGAGCCAATTCCACCATATCTTTTCTCCCATGGTGTTGTTTAATTTTTCTGGATCCCGGAGACTCAGACATCCTAGATATTTAGGCTTACATACTTTATCCTAGATGACAAGAGCCCACTTTTTGTCAGGGTTATGACCATGCCAAATAATATTTTTTTTCATATTTCTTATTTTTTTATGACTGATTGCAGATTTCTTATTTTTTATTTTATTTCAAGAGGTAGGCAGGAATAGCTTGTAGAACTAATTTCAAAAGAATGAGCTTGGCTGGGAGATTGAGGGATCGAAAGGTACAGTTTCTAAGGATATTAGAGATTTAAAGGAGAAGAGAATCCCATGAAATGTTTTTGGCAGCCGAGTCAAAAAGAGGAAGTCTTGGGTAACAAGAGGGCAGGGAGCAGATGGGTATGTTCATCAGTTGCAAGATGTGATGTTGGATGAACACTGGCGTATTGAAGAAGAAGAGTTGATATTTGGCCAGATTAATGGTGGTTCCGAAGGCTTCACTAAAATCATTGAGAATGGAGCTTAGTTTGTTAGCTTCCTGCGCAATGGGGGTGTTCAAAAGCATCGTGTCATATACAAATTGGATATGTGAGGTTGTTGGTTGTAACCCATGCAAATGGAGGCCTTGTAGCGAGCCATTTTGTATGGACGCCTTCATGTATCATCCCAACCCCTCAACCATTATGATGAAAAGAAAGGGGGAGAGTGGGTCACCTTGTCTTATACCTCATCAGGGGGAAAAGGGTTGAGAGGGTACTCCATTGACAAGAATTGAGAAGAAGGAAAAGGAGATGAGGTTCATTTTCCAAGAGATCCAATCTTTGTTGAAGCCAAAAGAAGTTAAGAGGGATTTCATATACTGCCAACTTAATTTGTCCAAATCCTTTGAGAGATCCATTTTTAGTAGCATACCTGGGGTACGAGTGCTTTTGAGTGAGTGAATGATTTCATGGACTAAGATGACATTGTCCATGATTTTCCTTCCTTCAACATACCCTGATTACTCCTTGGAGACGATAAAGGGGAGAATGGGCTTGAGTCTTAATACAATGAATTTGGAGATGATTTTATAAACCACGTTGCATAATGCTATTGGCCAGAAGTTCTTCGGATTAGTGACCCTCTCTTCCTTGGGAATCAGGGTGAGGAAGGTGGCATTTAGTGTTGGGAGTACTATGCCCGAGCTGCATAATTTCTCAACCAACTACCACACCTCTTCCCTGAGCATTGTCCAACAATAGTGGAAGAAGTCGATGGTGAAGCCATTTGGGCCTGGAGATTTGCCTTTGGGTAGATCATGAATGAATTGATCCACCTCTGCTTGTGTTATGGGTCTCATGAGAGCCGAGTTGTGGTCTAGGCAGATAAGGGGTGGAATGTTTTGAGCAAACCGTTCTATTTCTATAGTGCGGTCCACAGGGGGTTTTGAGAGAATATCCTTATAGAATTTTGTTAGTTTGCTTGTTATTTCCTGGTGGGTTATTAGGGTGTTTCCCTGATCACCTTCCAGCTTCGTAATGCAGTTGATGAAGCATCTATGGATCATGGAGCGGTGGAAGAATTTGAAGTTTTTATCCCCCTCTTTGAGCCATTGAACGTGATATTTATGTCTCCATAGGATTTCCTCCTGCTTGTATCTTTCTTCAAGTTTCCTCTTGATGGTGTTTTCCTCTTGTTGTTGGGTGACCGTGTAGCTCGCTTGATTGACTCGATCCTGAAGGTCTTCTAGTTTTTGTTCCAGTGATTTTCTCTCTTGAAAGATGTTCCCAAAGACATCTTTGTTCCATTGGCATACTTGTTGTTTGAAGTTTTTTAACCTTTGCTAGAAGAATAACTTTTTGGTCCCCTACTAGATCTTTGCATTAGTCCACCAGGTGTGGGCTAGCTCCTGGAAGTTTGGGTGGGTTAACCAAAATTTCTCAAACCTGAAGGGTTTGTGTTTGGGAGTGGCTATTATGTCTATCCAGAACTGAACTGGCCAATGATCTTAGCTCGAATTTGGAAGAATGTTGGACTCTACCATTGGTCCTTCAAGCATGAGGGTTTCCGATATTAATAAGCGGTCTAGCCGACATGATATTTGTTGATGTATTGATCGTTTGTTGGTCCAAGTGTAGGTTCCATTTCCATTTTCTATGTCGACAAGGTTGATTCGATCTATTAGCTCCTGGAATTTTATGCTATCTTGTTCCAGGTGTTTCTTCCCTCTTGTTTTTTCCTCAAGCATGAGAATAATGTTGAAATCTCCTCCGACTATCTATCACTTTTGTTTTTCAAGAGAGCCCAGGTAAGACAAACATTTGAGGAAGAGTTCCTTTTCCTGGTAGTTTTGTGGGCCATAAGCATTGGTAATCAACCCATCTTTGTCCAAGCCAATAGATTGGTAATGAGTTGTCATTGTGCTTGGTTTGGAGAGGGCTTGATCTAGGATCATTGTGATAGGGTTCCAAAGTATATCTAATCCCCCTACTTCACCTTTCAAATCTGAAGGAAAAAAGTTGTAGTGTCACCAACATTTTTTGAGTAAGTCCTTATTGATTTGTCCTGCACACTTTGTTTCTTGAAGCAAGAGAATATCTGGGTCTTCAACTTTTACACAGTTTCAGATAATACTCTATTTGGATCTCCCATTTAGGCCTCTGATGTTTGAGGTTATGATTTTCATTATTAATAATTGGGTTGGTGGGAAAAGGAGCTCTCTGAGAGTCACCGTATCTACCCTGAATTGATCACATAGTTCCCTACCTCTTTTATTAGTTAGTGCGCTAATTTTCTCCCTCGCATTTTGTTTTCCATAGATTTATTCTAGGGATCTGGGTTTGGATCCACGTTGATGCCGAGTTCAGAGGTAGCCCTTGTTGTAGAGTCGAGAAATACCTTGTGAAATTTCTTGAGTTGATCTTCCGGTATTGTTTAGAGGTCATTATTTTTGAGTACTTATTCTAGCTTGAATAGGTCAATGTAAACCAAATATTGCTCGTCCATTTCCATTACGGTATCTTCTTCCCTCTCTAGGCCTTTCCCTAGATTGGAGTGTGCATGGGAGTCTGGGATGTTGTTTTGTATTAGACTTGCCTACTTATGTTGTTTTTCTTTTATTTTGTTATTATCTCGTTCTATTGGTTGATGGGGGTTTTTGACCTCTTCTTCCTTTGGAAGCTAGTTGAGAGTTACACATTATTTTGGTCACCCCAATGATCAACTGATGACATGTGCATAAATCGCTTTCATGTTCCCTGAAAACACTAAAAGAGAATTTCTCCATGAGAAAAGTGGTTTACCTTTTCTTCCTTGAAAACTATGTCAAAGGAGATCGTCGCACCCTACTCTATGCTTGGGGTGCAACGATGCTTGATCATCGGACGTTGCACCAAAGATGGAATGCGTCATCGTCACAGGATTTGTTTGCATAGGGTGCGATGGTGATTAAACAAGGGAAATAAATTCACAAATGTTCTAGAAAGGAATATTCCATAAAATGAGGTGGCCTTCGATTGGTTTGGATCTTACTCGCTTCTATGATTTAGTGGGATCATCCTAATCTCCTCATCCATCTCTCTTTCACCTTATATAAAGAGGGATCTCTTATGGAAAAGGCTAAGAATTTCTTATGCATGAAGAGTTCTGCTATAGATTATACTTGAGATAGCTTTGCTTTATCTCTAAGCTAGATTTTGGATCTTCTTCATCAAAGGTATTGGAGAAAATGTATGTGTGTTGAAGCAAAGAGCCATTGAAAGGGACTTTGCAACATCAAGGCATGAGTTGTATTATCCACTTTCCATTTAATACAATGCAACAAATACATTTCTTCCCTATAAAGGTGTTTTTACTTTTATTGTATAACTCCTTGATCTTATACATGGAGTTCGTTGGAATATATATATATATATATATATATATATATATATATATATATATATATCTTTGTTCTCTCTCTTTGTTGGTTTGTGCTTCTTAAACAGGTTCACCATCTCGCAAATCCAAATATGGAGTGACGAGGATAACACTAGTGAGGATCAAGCGTCATTTAAAAGGTATGTCACTTGTCCCTCTTTGAACTATTTTATATGACATTGAAGTCTAAGGTGAAGTTTGTATTCTGTCTTGTTTTGTTCTAGCTTCATGTTGGAATTAGGGAGATCAGTTTGTGTCTGCACTTATCGATTTTTCTAATAACAAAATTGGACACCATACTGGGGATACGACTTCTTCTTTTTTTTGCTTCTTATTTTATTTTAGCCTCCCTTATTTTGATAAATTTCATTCTCTGAGTCTGTGGATGATCCATATTGACTTCCTGGTTCTGAAATTTCATCGAGAAATTTTGTCATTCTTCCAAATTTTCTTTATATTTAGATATCGTTGCATTGTATCTTGTTTTCAGCCTATGACGATTCTTCATTGTCGCACTATGATTGTGTAGTCCAAGGCGACGACGTTGAACTGTTCCTTCCTTACATCCTGTGACAATCCTACATCATCGCACTATACCCTTATGTAGCCTGCGATGATTCTTGTAGGAATTGTTGAGTGACAATCAATTTTCTTTTCTTTGCCCAGATTTGTTTGTACTACTTGGTATGAACTTTTAGCTTTCATGAATGATTAGTTTATATGTTTTAAGCTTGTATTTGATTGATTTTCAAGGATTGAGAGACTTCTTCATAAGCTTTGTAAATTTCATCTTTCGCTTCTTATTGCAAGGGTATAATCTCAAGGCTTTGTTCTTGAGTGCTTGCTTGATAAGTTGTTCTTGATTTCTTTTGATTTTTGGATTTATTTTAAGTTATGGATTGTTGTTGATTGGAAGAAAGCTTTTATTTTCATTCAACATATAGTTTTCTTATCTTTTCATTTTTTGCTTGCATTGTGAGTTTGATTTGGGAAATAATGTTGAGAATGCATCAATCTTCTCAGACCATTCTTTATTTTTTGGATTATGTCTCTATTCTAATTTGAAAAGGAAAGGAATGAAGTTTATTCTTATTTTTAGTAGTATTTGTAAGAAATATTTTGCATTCAAATATTTGTTGAAAAGAGAAAATTGGAAGATTTAGTAGCTTTGATTGTTTGGAATCCATATCATTCAAAGATTCAGAAATCGTGCTTTGTAAATTTTGTATTCGGGAAAGAGAAACCTTCTCCCTATTGTAATTAGATTTCATCGAATGAAACAATTGAATTTCATCTCTTTTTTCATTTTATTGCGTCAAGTTCAAATGCATCATCAGTGTCACTTCTGTTTCCCTTCTTGAGTAAACAACAACCTTTAAAATTCAGCGCAATTTTAAAATCTATTAGCAACTTTTATTTTCTATAACTTTTATACACCCAAATTAGATAGGATAACACTTTGGAATAGGTTGTAAGGAGCACTCTCCAAAGCATCAAAACACACAATAGATTCTTGTGATAGGGAGAGTTTAAATCCACTTGCTACATTTTGTCCTGGGAAGCCCTTCTAACACAAGGGTCAATCACAAGGTCACATTAGGGCCGACAGAGTTACTCACCCTCCTTTCTTGGTCTTAGTGTAGAGATTGTGCGTATTATTGGGGGTTACTTGAGAATAAAATCCTATGTGGATCTTCTTGAGTTGATTTTGGGCTTAGATACTTTGCCCTTGCCCGTGGATCAGACTATCGACTACTTCCCTGAGAATCATTGTCATAATTGGTGACCTTAGTGGCGTACTCTTTAGATTCTTTACACGAGGTGACTGTGGAGGGGCATGTCTTCACGGTACCTAAAATCGATGTTGGCCAAAATCACTTGGCCTCCTTGGAGGGTATACCCATGATTACGTGTGGGAACTTGCACCAGGGTGTAAGTTTGTTAAGTAGGCCGCCAACGTAACTTTTCTACCCGCTTTATCCCAACCCTTCTTGTCTTGATTTCACGATGTTGGATTTCATCACCAACTCGTGACTTCAAAATAAGAAGATTTGTTTGTGTGTTTGATATCTAGATTTTATTAGTGAGGGTTGTTTGTTTCTCTAGTTGGCCATAGATTTTATTCATTATTTATTTGGTGCGACCAACATCAACCCTCATTGTTCACATAGGATGCAAGGGTTACCTCCAAAAGATCCAGAATAATACACTCCTTTTCTTCCTAACTCACCAGAGGGTTCTCCTGAAGGAGAAATCAATAATAATGTAGCCTCTGAGATTGGAATTTCTACTCCATTGTAGGAATCAATACTTCCTGTAAATCTATTATTGAGTGTAGTACAAGATCCACTTTTGCTATGGATAAATTCATTGAAAGACGTTGTTGTTGAATATTATACTAGAATGCCTATTGGACCTCACATAGAGTTTGGTGTAGATGATCCACCTTTCCAAAGTGATTTGTTTAGAACCTCGGTTCATACTACTGGAATTTTTAATCCTATCTCTTCAACTCTTGTCCATTATCTTTGGAGGACCTCTTCGGGACACAATATTTTTGAGAAACTAGGAATGAGTCACCTATGTCATAGGACCTCTAATCAACCTTTGGAATCACATACGCCCGTGACTTCCATTGCTTATACAGTACCTTTAGATCATTTTACGGGCACGACCAATAATGTTGTCATAGTCTCAGACCAATTGTTGGTTGGTTCTCATATAATTCTTCCTCTCGAGCTTGCTATCTCTACCATGGTCCCATAAGTTATGCATGTTTCTATCGAAAGTGTGATAATCACTCAAGATCCTATTGGAATGTCACTTCCGCTTAGATAAAATCCGTCACTTCCACCTGGGTATAATTATCCAAATACTTCTATTGCTAATCCTTCCTAGAGTCCATCCAGAGGGCCTAATATTTTTCTTCCTCCTGAGTATAATGATTCTATTAGTTTTGTTCCTACACGTACCTAGGTTCTCTCCAGAGGGCCTAACATTCCTCTTCCATCTCCACCTGGAGGATATAATCATCCTGGCCCCAGTAGCTCCAATCAAGTTGGAGGCACAAGTCATTCTGTCACTTCTGGTTTTCAAATTCTTGTTGGAGGCCAACCTCAAATTGGGGTCCAACCTCAAGTTGGGGTGAAACCTCAAGTTGGGATCCAACTTGAAGTTGGGGGGGAAACTAAAGTTGGGGGGAAACCTTAAGTTGGGGTTCATAACCCAGTTGTTAGGACCCATAAACGTCCCTTTTTCACTACATCTTTTGACCATTCAAACTTCTCATTCCTAAGCTAAATGACTATTATAATGAGTACTAAGACCCTTTTTCCCAAGGTATGAACTATTCATATCGATTTTATATTTTCATCTACTTTACATGTTTGATTGGTAACGTTCACATATTTTACCCATGAAATGATTTAACTAATGATCAAAATTGTTAGAACAACCCACTTCAAGAAACTCACTATTGTTACAGCTATACGCCAATCTTGGAAGCTGTTACATGACTACTGCAATGGATGCCACCAATCCTTGAAGCTGTAACACGAATACTACAACATAAGCCTGTCAATCCTAGAAGTTGTTACAATAGACGCCACAGGTCCTGTTGTTATACGACTACTGCAACACCTGCTGATTAGATATGCTGGCTCATGATGTTGATCAAGGGGAGTTATAGATTTTGTATTAATGATATCAAATGAACAGCTTGAGAATCGAGGATTCTCAAGATTGTTTTGTTTATGTTCTACTGAATGACTCCGACTTTAAATAGCAGAGCTTTTGTAATGAAAAGGAGTTTTTTTACTGGAGAAAGAAAAGTAACGCTTATTGTACACAAACATTTTTGGCAATTGAATGAAAGAGTGGATTGAATTCCTTTAGCAGACTATAACCTATTTCTTTGAGAGGATTCAGTGAGAAGGAAAGGGCCCACCTTCCTCACCGATTCCCCTCCGTTTTGAATTCTAGATTAGTTGTTTTAAATGCGAATGATTTAACTGTTAGACATTTCTAGAATACAATTGTTGTTATAGTTTAGTTCCTTCTTGTTAGATGCGCATAAACTTGTCTCATGAGAATTAGAAGTCGATTGTTGAGCATTGTTGGAGAAATGCTTTCCCTTTTTCTGCATTAGGTTAAAATCTTGTTTCCGAGAAATAAAAGTGTGAAGTACCTTCTTGCAATATGTAGATTTCCTTTCTGCAAATAGTATAGAACTTCTCCCTGCAAAAGTAAATTAGAAAGTTAGATTAGTGTAGGCAATCCAGGGTTCTTATACATTCATCAGTTTAGATTGCAATTATGATTTCAAATCTGTAGAACTCTAGCTGTATCAACACAACTATGTTAGTGATAATGTTGTTTTTTTAAAACTTCCCTACTATAATTAGATTAGAGATGATTTCATAATCTAGCATAGACTGTGCAAAATTATCTTGAAATAACAGACTTCCCTGGGTTGACAATTTATATTGAACACTTTGATTTTCTATCCAATTAGATAATTAAAGTGCCCAACACCAGTGTATAAAAAATATATTCCTGGATTACAATCTCAACCTTCAAATTTTCCTTGCCAATAAAATCAACAACCGCCTGGGGGAAAAACTCCTCAAGTTAATTCTTTTGTACCCACTAATCTTTGGCAACCATAAACAAGTTTTATGAATCCTACCTAGGGTCAAGGTTTTCATTCTAATTCTCCTTTCCAAGGAAACATACCCAATAAACCAACTCATGTGGGCTATGTGACTCAAAACCCTCCACCACTGAATTTTACTGGACCCTCTAATTATCTACAAACTTCTTATGGTACTACTAGTATACCTATGGGATTACCTCCTCAAAATTACCATTTTCCTCTAGTGAACACACAGTTGTTGTTTCTTGTTGTTTTTTATTTATCAGATTTATCTAGGATTTTGAATGATCCTATTTTGCATTCTCCTTATTGGTCAGTCATACCTACCAAGTTACCATAAGACATTCCTAAGTTTGACAGTCGATCAGGAGAATACCCAAATAATCACATCATGAAATTCCATCTTTGGTGTTCATCCAACTCCTTGATGGATGACTCCATTAGATTACATCTTTTCCAATGAACTCTTATGGGTTCGGTAGCCAAATGGTATATCAAATTTCCACGAGGATTCTTCAATGAATTCAACACCTTAGCTATGGATTTATTAACAAATTACCAGTTACCGATATGATATGAGATATGAACCAAAATTTTGATTTCATTTAAACAATCCTCATCTACTCACATTTTCGATCATATTCACGAGTGGAGGAGGAGAAGATGCTTAATCAAATTTCCCCGTTCTAATCAACTATTGACTAAGTGGTTTACCAAGTCACTCATTGGTCCTATAGCCCATGATGTCACCATGGGTGGTGTCATCACTGAAGAACATACAATTAGTCGTGCTCAATACATGGATCTCTTTTATTCATAAGCGAGCACACTACATGACTTGATCCCTGATGTTCCTCGCCCATCTACAAATCTAATCCCTACACCTACAGTAGCTTCTCATGCTGCTAATGGAATGATTGGAAATTTTCACGCTAAGACTCAGTATAAATAAGCCATTCATTCCAATTCCAAATATACTACTGTTAATGTACAAAATAATCCTCCTCCGACTCCTTCTCCTGGAAAAACCTATGAGGTTAATTCAGTTTAATCTACACCTACTGGTAAAAATAAAAGGAAGGGTAAGAATAAGGAGGACAAGAATGATAATCAACAATTTGATAAACCCAAGACTCATCCTGTCGATGAAAAAGAAAAGTTCAAACCTCATTATCCTTTTCTTATCTGTGGTGAGGATCATTATATAAAAGCTTGTCCACGACGTGCTGAGGTTACCGAGTTCCTGCAAGGGACTGGGACATCTCCTACACCTGCCATTTTTTCACAACCTTTTCCTTCTCAGAAACAGGCCCAATTGGTCATTCATGACCAACCTTATCCCTCTACCATATCTTATGTCCTGATGTGTAATGGTGACTCCAAGAAGAACGAAGTTGAAGTCGCTACTCGAGCCAAAGATTATTCTCCTTTGAAAGAGAATATTGATGATCCACTACCTCCATTGGTTCAACCTCCTCCATCGACTTCACCTCCTAACAGTCCTCTTCATATCAAATGACCAAGCCTAGATATAGTTCTTTGTCCTCCTTCTAAGGGAATTGTCCGTAAGTCATCGTTTAATCCTCACTCACGTGCTGTTCAAAACTACAATATTGTAGAAGATCTTGCACAAGCACGTTCTGCGATGTCAGCTTCAAAGTCCTTCAAAGTTGTCCTATGCAATGGAAGGCACTATTTGCTATTGGTGGAATTGATCCTACCAATACGAACTTGATAATATTTGACTTGGGAGATCATATTCCAAATCTCCCTCCTCAATTAGCGTTTCAAATACAAGTGATTGTGGAAAATAAGAATATTTGTCAAACCGTTATTGACGAAGGAGCCTCGACTTGCATCATGTCTGTCACTTGTTGGAAATACATTGGCTCTTCTTCCCTTACCAAGTCACACAATAGTCTAAAATATTTTAATGGTACATGTTTTAAACCTTATGGTGTTCTTCCTTCGTTGTCTATTACGTTAGAAGGAAAAGCAGTTATTGTTGAAGTTGAGGTTTTTGATGCACCTCTCGATTACAACCTTCTACTTGGTCGTAGTTGTATTGATTCCATGCATGCAGTTGTTCCTAATCTTTTCCATGTGATATGTTTCCCTCACCAAGGAAAATTTGTTACTTTCGATCGACTCACCTTCTTTAAATCTAATTCACATACTAATAATGTACCTTTCATTACAAAAACACCTCTCGGTTATGAGAATGTCGGTGTGGGTATTCTAAATGATTCATCGTTAATGGGTACATTCCCTATTCCACCACCAGATATTCCTACTCCTTTTCTCGGTTTGATTAACATGATATCAATCATTGTTGGTGAAATCCTTGAGTCTTATGACCCTTGGATAGTACCTAGCTCTGACGATTGTCTTTGTTACGGTGATCGAATGCCTTTAAGTCTAATATAATTGGCTTATCAAGCTATTCAATTGGCAACTCCTTCTCCTCGTTTTCTCTTAGATATGTCTCTGGATCCATTTCATGTGGTATTTCACACCAAAGATATGATCATCACAGTCATGTCTATGGAAGATGCCCCATGGGATGATGGGCATCATCGTTCTATTCTCTTCTTGGAACCCGAGACCATAGAGAGTTACCAATGGATTTAAAAAATTTCTACTATTGTTACTATTTCCCTTGTTCCTAACACGATGTTTGTATGAAGGTAACTTGGGTAACATTTCACCCACCATCCCTATAGATATTTCGATTAAAACTGGAATCATGGAAAATGTTCATATCAGTACCTCATTTTTTGCTAATGAGATTCGAATCTACAAATCTCTTCTCCAAGAATTTCGTGACGTTTTTTCCTAGAGTTACGAAGATATTCCTAGAATTGATCCAGATATTGTTGTACATGAAATTAATACTTACCCAGATGCTAAACCCATTTAACAGAGACTTCACCCAGTACATCCACGCAAAGTTGCTGCTATTAAACTTGAAGTTGAAAAACTTCTTAAAGACAATTTTGTCTATCCCGTGTCTTTGATTGATTGGGTATATAATATTGTTCTAGTGATGAAGAAACAAGGCACGATCTGTGTTTGTGTAGATTATAGGGATATCACCAGGGCTTGTCCCAAAGATAATTATCCAACCCATTTCATTGACCAGATCGTTGAAGACCATGTCGAGAGTGAAATCTTCTCTTTGATTGATGGTTTCTTCGACTATATTCAAATCAATATTTTACCTGTGGATCAACATAAGAATTATTTTGTTTTCCCATGGGTAACCTTTGCATAACATAAACTACCTTTTGGTCTCAAGAATGTTGGTGTGACTTTTCAATGTGCTATGTCTTGTGTTTTTCATGATATTAAGCACATTGTACAACCTTACCTAGATGATTTACCAGTGCATTCCATGCGTCATCAATATCACCTGACACATTTAAGGGCCATTTTCCTACGATGTCGCTATTATTGCATATGATTGAATCCACATAAATGAGTTTTTTGTGTGGAGTCTGGACGACTTCTTGGTTTTATTGTTTCTACACATGGGATTAGGGTGGACCCTCTAAAGGTTGAAAATATTCTCAATTTTCCTTCTCCTTCTACATTACACCAACTCTAAAGTTTGCAAGGGAAGGCAAACTTTTTACGTCTATTCATCCCCAACTATGATGAATTAACGAAAGGTTTTACTCAACTTCTTAAGAAGGGTCACGATTTTGTATGGGATGAAACTGCCAACAAAGCCTTTGAACCTTTGAAAATTTCCTTAACCCGTACACCACTCTTATTTCCATCTAATTATAGTCGAAATTATTTATTATACTTAGCTACTTCAGACTCCACCATAACTATGGTTCTAGTCCAAGAGGATGATTCACATGATTCACGTGTTATATACTATTTGAGTCGGAGTCTCATGACCATCGAAACCAAATATTTTCATGTGGAGAAACTGGTCTTGGCAGCTATTCAACATGTTCAACGTTTTCATCATTATATCTTATTGTACAAAAGCATAGTCATTTCTAATTGCAACCCTATGCAACACATCCTTACTAGACAATTTTTGGGGGGAAAATACTCCAAATGGATAGTGATTCTCCAGGAGTTTGATTTGGAGTTTGAGCGAGTCAAATCAAAGAAATATTTTGTTTTTGTCGAGTTGATATGTGACCTTCCCTCTACTCAAACATAAACTATGGAAGATGATTACTTTCTTGAAGAGTCTCCCTTTCTGATAATTTCTAACGACATATGGTATGGAGACATTATCATTTATCTCCAAACCCAAAATTTTCATCTTGATCTTTCTAGTGTAGATCGTCTTCCTATTCAGTATCAAGCCCGTCAATACATTATCCTTGGTGATACCATTTACCATCGTGGTATTGATTCTATATTTAGATGATGTCTAACCTATGATGGAGTTGAGAAAGATTTGAATGACTGTCATTTCGGAGCATGTGGCGGTCATATGTTTGGGTATGCTACTGCCCAAACGATCTTATGAGCTAGTTACTTCTGGCCTTCATTGTTTAAGGATTTCATTACTACCATCCATAAATTCCACACTTTTCAAATATATAACAATAATATCTGATCTCATCCTGCTCCTATTTACCATGTAGTTTCCGTTGGTCCATTCACTAAATGGGGCATTGACTTCATGAGATGTAACACTCACTCGACTAGGGGGCATTCATACATTATTGTAGCCTTGGATTATTTCACTAAATGGGCCAAGGAGATTCCTACATTTTATAATGTTAATGTTTAAGCCATTATTATAGATGTTTTCATTTCATTAGATAACAATAGCATAATCCAAGATCACTGAGAAATACACAATCACAAGAGACACAACATTTATCCTAGGAAACCCTCTAGGGGAAGAAAACCCAACAAA
>ML829201.1:18682-30399 GCA_009831015.1 Picea engelmannii | reverse complement strand
TTTGTGCCTGACTATAGTCTACGAGAACACATAGACTACTAAGTCACTCCTTGCTGGCCTACTCTTGGGAATGGGACATCACAGTCCTCCCTTCCCGAGATTGCTTGTCCTCAAGCAACATCAATCCTGGGTGCTGCAAGATATGCTCTCCCTCCCATGTGGCATCCTCCACTGGTAGACCCCTCCATCTAACCAAGCACTCTCTGATGATCCTTCTCCTCAATCTACACTCTCTCTTCTCTAGTACCTCCTCTGGCACTAGTTCCAAGTGACCCTCCTCATCCAAGGGTGGCAACTCCTGTGAAATGCTAACCTGTTGTCCCATAGCCTTTTTAAGGCAAGAGACGTGAAAGACGTTATGAATCTTGCTACCTTTCGATAGCTCTAGCTTGTATGCCACCTCGCCTATCCTCCTGATGACTCTGTAAGGCCCGTATAACTTTGGCTTCAGCTTCTCTGCTCTGCTCCTCTTCAAGGAGGATTGTCGATATGGCTGTAATCACAGGAAAACCAAATCCCCTACCTCAAAACTATGCTCCACTCTGTGTTGGTCTGCATATATCTTTTGCTGATTCTGAGCTGACTACAAGTTATCCTTTGCTGATTGAAGAATCCTTTGACTCTCCTCCACCCAATCCTTGTCCCCTGGGACCCTGTTGTCCCCAAACACAATCTCTATAAAGGAGGGTGCATTGTATCCATACAGTGCCCTGAACGGTGACATCTTGATAGACATATGTAAGTTGTGTTGTAGCAATACTCACCCATATGTAACCATCTCACCCAAGTGCGTTACTGCCCCTCCACATAGTTCCTCAGATACCCTTCCACCCATTTTTTGACTATCTATGTTTTCCCATCTGTCTGTGGGTGGTAGCTGGTACTCCTGGCAAGCTCTGTGCCTGTAAATCTGAAAAGCTCCTGCCAAAATGCGTTGATGAAGTGCCCATCCCTATCACTGACTATCTACCTGGGTAACTTGTGCAACCGGAATACCTCCTTGAAAAAAAAATCATCTACCTATATGTCCTTGTATTCTATGAGTATGGAGAAGAAATGTGCAAATTTGGTTAGTCTTTTGACCACCACAAATATGCAATCCTTTCCCTGCACTATAGGGAGGCCTGTAATGAAATCCATGGAAATGCTCTCCCATTTTTTCTCTGGAATGGGTAGAGGTTGTAGTAGCCCTGCGGGGTGTGTCTTCTCAGACTTGTTCTGCTAACAATTCGTGCACTCTTGTATGTGTTTCAACACATCATCCTTGAGACCCTTCCATGAGAATCTCTCCTTGATCTGCCTATAAGTTTTGAAGTACCCCTGATGCCCTGTTGTTGGCACATCATGACACACCTTCAGAATCTTCCCCTTCAGGGTGGATTCTAGAACCAAGTAGATTCGATTCTTGTAGAAAATGATGTCATCAAGAACTCAATATCTATCATCAATCACTTGTCTGTCCATCACCTCACAAGAAAATTTGTTTTTGGAGTATTCCACCAACAAATGAGCTTTCCAATATGTACAAATGTCCATCATCGAACATCCTACTGGCCTCCTGGACAAGGCATCTGCAATGATATTCCTTTTTCCCTTGACATACTCAATATCAAAGTCAAAGGCTTGGATCTTTGAGACCCACTTCTACTGCCTCTCACTGAGGTCTTTCTATTCAAAGAAATACTTGAGACTGTTATGATCAGTCTTCACTACAAACCTGCTGCCAACCAGATACTTCCTGAATTTGGTTAAAGCATGCATGATCGCTATCATCTCCTTGTCGTAAATAGGATAGAGTCTCTCTAAATCATCGAGATTCCTGCTCTCAAACACAATGGGGTGGCCCCCCTGCATCAAGACTGCTCCAATCCCCACCCCTGATGCGTTGCACTCTAAAAGGAATGGCTGAGAAAAGTCTGGAAGGGATAGAACATGGCATGTGCTCATAACCTCCTTCATTTTGTTGAATGTCTGTTATGATTCCTTTGTCCAATGAAAAGCACCCTTCTTTGTCAAGTTTGTGAGTGGTTCTCCCAACTGTGAAAAACCCTTGACAAACCGCCTGTAGTAACTGCATAACCCAAAGAATCCTCTCAACTCTGTGAGATTCTTGGGCATTGGCCAATCCACAATGGCTCTGATCTTTTCCTGGTGAACCTATACTCCCTGCCCACTGATGATATGACCTAAGTACAGTAGTTCCCTCATGCCAAATTCAGATTTGGATTCCTTGGCATATAAATACTGTGCCTTCATAATATCCAAGACCTTCCCCAAGTGTGCTAAATGCTCATCCCATGTCTTTTTGTAGAACAATATATCATCGAAGAATACCAGAAGGTACTTCCTCAACTATCCTCTAAAAATATGGTTCATACAAGACTGGAAAGTGGTTGGTGCACTGTTCAGTCCAAACGGCATGATCGAGAACTCAAAATGTCTAAAATGGCATCGGAACGCTGTATTGTCAATGTCCTTCTCCCTGATGCTGATCCAATGGTATCCTGAACGTAGATCAATCTTAGTGAAGAAGATTGCCCCATGTAACTCATCCATCAACTCATCTATGTGTGGAATGGGGTAACGATTCTTGATCATTTTCTTGTTGAGCAATCTATAATCGATGCACATCCATAATGTTCCATCCTTCTTCAGTACCAGTACTACTGAATATGCAAAAGGACTCCTGCTGGGCCTGATATGCCCCATAGTGAGAAATTCTTTGATTTCTTTCTCAATTTTGTCCTTAAATTTCTTAGGGTGTCTATAGGGTGTTGTAATCACTGGTGTAGCCCCTGCCTCTAACTCAATCATGTGCTCAAAACCCCTGTCTAGCAGTCTCCCTAGTGGTATCGGTCCAAATACTGGCTCATAACATCCCAGAAGTTCTCTGATTTGTGGATGGTACTGCTCCCTACCCTCTGAGTCTTTTCGAGTGGTGATCCAACACTCTGCTGTGTAAGACACATCACCATGATGAAAAATTCACTCCATCCTTTTTGTCAATACTGCTCGAGGCGCCCCTGTAGACATGCTTCTCAGCACAACTCTCGATCCACTAGCATCTCTAAAGCTCATGGTCAACGTCTGATAGTTTAACCCAATCTCCCCCAATGAATATAAGCATTGTACTCCCAACATGACATCTGTATCTGATAAGTCAACTACATAGAATGTGTCAGTCAGGGTGTAGTTGCCTAGTTTGACCTCTAGGTCAGGGATAATATCCAAGCATGTCATCGTGTATCCATCAGCCACTGCCACATGGAATCCCTCAAACTCCTCTATGCATAACCCCCTCCTGGCTACTAAGGATGCATCTATGAAGTTGTGGGTGGCCCCACCATCAACTAAATCTATCATGCGTTGCCCTTGTACAAGGCCCTTGAGCCTAAGAGTGTTGTACCTGGGTATTTCTGAAAGGGTGGCTATGGTCCCCCCTTTCACCTCTCTACGAGGTTTTGTCTCCTCTTGGGGTTGTGCCCTTGTCGGTATCTGAGGTTTCTTCAGCTATTGCTCTGGCTCATGAGTGGTCTCAGTCTCTGAACCACTGTCTTTCAGTGCCTGAATATCCTCATGCTCCTCCTCACTGCCTGATTCCACTTCAATATAGTGGATCTGTCCCTTCCCCATGCATCTATGCCTGGGGACCCAAGGGTATCTGCAGGAGAAGAAAATCTTCTTCCTCATCAACTCTCATCGTGTATCATCATCCAACTTGGGCTTTCCCTTCCATTCCCTTAGAAGATTCTTTTGATCCTTGTCTCTCTATGGTATAAAGGGTTTAGTGAAACATTTAGTTTTTGGCACCAAATCCGCCAAATCTCTAGTGCGCCTGATGGCATCCTGCAAGGTATGAGGCCGGTAGGCCTTCACCCAACCTCTCAAGGGTTCTCTGAGCCCTTCTATGAATAGCATGACCAATTGGGGCTCTGATATGTCTGTCACTGCCACTGCTACTCTCTGAAACTCCGAGATGAATGCTTCTGTTGTGCCAGTTTGTCTCAACTAGGCTAAATCTCTGAAGTGGATCTCTAGATCCCTCCTATCAAATATATCCATGAGTGTCTCTGTGAACTCTCTATATGAGGTGATACGATTTTGACCCAATGTCACCAATCTGTGATACCACCACACGTGTGCCTCGCCCTCCAAGTGTGGCAGTGCATTTGGATGATCCGTCAAAAGAAGGTATGGTGAGTTTACCAACTTTTCAGATGAAGTTAATGTTATGCCCCTGTTGCTGCTGCCCTCCCCTCTGTGGCTCTCTAGGACGGTTCCTGAGTCTGAGTCAACAATACTTGACTAAGGTCATATCCTGATGAAAGTCATGGCCCAAGGCCGCATACTCTCTCCGATACTCTGCAATGTCCTCTGCATGTGTGGGCGGTCTCTTTGCTATCGGTATCTGAGCTGCTATCGGGGTTGCCCTCTGGAAACTAGGAAACAACAAACATGGAGTCCTACTCATAGAGGTATATGTGCGAGTGGGTGACTGGGGTCTACTTCCTGCCCCTGAGTTTCCATGTGCTGCATGTGGGCCTTGTGTTCCCGGAATGTCTACCATATCCAGTCTATCGGCTACCTAAGCCAAAGACTAAGACATGGTCCACTGACTAGCTAGCATGTCACTGATAACCTGCATGAAGGCTACGTATGGATCCATGGGGGTCTTACCATTGCCCTCTGGTCGCTCATATTTGTCACCTAGCCTCCTCTCTGCTTCGCGCTCGGCCTCGCGCTCTGCTCTTCTCTCTGCTTCTCTGTGCGCCTCTTCCTCTTCCTCTGAACTGGGAGGGAAGGGAGGAAAGTTAAGCCTGTCCCTTCTTCCTCTTTGCCTGTTGTAAGTAACATATTCGTCACCTACGTGCTCACGGTCATCTGTTTCTTCTACTGTATTCATTGTCTTTAGTCATAGGCTGGCATGACTAAAGCTCTGATACCACTAAAATATCCATGATCCCGCCGATCGAGATATTTGCTACTAATCTACTATTCTGTCTTGCAGATCTGATACACTGGGGGTTTCTGGATGCATTTCAGTTGTTTTTTTGAGATCTTAATGGTTATTGCATGTGCATGTGGGTTATTTCATGTGCATGTTGGTTATTACAAGTGCATGTTGCATATTTAAGGTTTAAACAACATATAAAGGATGCATGCAAAAGTAGAGAACATCAACTGCCCAATATCATGTATAATAATGGTTCGATCATGGAAATACAATAGCCTACTGAAAATATAGAATATAAATGTCAGTTAGATCTCATGGATCAGTACTAGAATACAATCAAATAACATAAAAAAAACCTGTGATCAAAAGATGATAGCAGATCTGATGCATGCATGGATAGATCGACAAAAATACGCGATTCTGGAGAAATATGTAACCACTACCAGCTGGAAAACTTGTCCGGAAGAATGGACCATCGGAATGTGTTGGAAACTACTCCAATAGAATCTCCCTGGCCTCTAGACTGAAATCGATGAGTATCGAATCTCAGATCCGATCTCTAAGGCACTGGATCTGGACCCCTGGGGGGTTTGCGCACCTCCTGGAGCACTGGATGCGCCCAAAAGGATTCCACCAACAAAATGTTCTGATATATGGCTCAAAATGGTGCTCTCGCCAAATAAGGAAATGGGTTGAAAGGATTTGTTCGGATCTGCTTTGAAACTCTGCATGCAACACCATCTGTCTGTCTGGAAGAGTTGTGCCCTAAATGGATGAATGAGTCGATATGCAAGATTCCACCATCAGAATATAATGATAGATGGCTTAGTAGAAGTGCCTTGGCTGGATCTCAAATGGGTTGGAAGGAAACTGCAATCTGGATATGGGTCTCATGCATCTCTCCAAACCCTCAAACTAGCTTGCGCCCTCACTGGCTGAGTTGTGCACTCTGCAATGGATACTCCTGATTTGTACGGTGAAATACCTTGATGGGCTAGGGTGTGTCTCTCAACACTCAAACTGATCAATGGTGGTGGTTTCCTCTAGAAATCCACAAAATAGTAAGGTCGTCTCTCCTCCTCCTCTGGGAACTCCCAACATCAAATCATAACAATGCATAATGAGGAATTAGGTCAAATTCCTCCATTTATACCTTTCCCAATCTAATTCACCATTGACCTCACTTAAGCTAGGCACTTTTCTTCCTAAAGTGATTTATTTGTCAATTAAATCCCCCTTTAACACCTTTTCATTCTAATTCTTCGTTGACCTAGGCTTAAGTGACTTTTCCTAAGTATTTTGGCTTAATTCATCGTTTAGCCATCAATTCCTCCTTATTTCTCCATCTTGTTCCCTGTTTGTGCCTGACTATAGTCTACGAGAACATATAGACTAATAAGTCACTCCCTACTAGCCTACTCTTGGGAACGTGACATCACAAAGAAAGGGTATTATGATATGGTATATTATGATGGAATTCCTTTGAGTGAACCAAGAAATGGGATTTACTTGAATAAGTACTATGCTTAAACTATTTTTGCATGAGTGCTTTGTATTTTTAGTGTATCATAATCTAGTGTTCTTTTTTCATTTTTGTTCCACCTTTTAGCTGCTTCCTTGCATTGTGCTTGGTTTCTAGATGTCAATGTCTTCGCTACCCTATATCGGCTTTATTTATGGTGCTAGTCATAGTACTCAAAACCTAGCATTTGTTGCATGGGAAATCTATGCACCTACGGATGAGCTGATCAGTCTACACATTGTTTTCCTTGGTTGTGCAACTAATAATATCGTGGAATAAAGTGGAGATATAGAGTTATTAAATGACTCTGTTTCATTTGGAATCCTTCATCTTATTGTATGACTTGATTCACAGTTATTAGTGTTTCAATTGAGTAACATATATTCCATCCGAAGTTCTACATTGTTACGGGTATATTTGATAATTCACCTCTTGGAAAAACATTTTGATTATATTGAGTATCAAAATATTCCTAGATGTCTAAACACATTAACAAATGCATTGTCTAATTATGTGTTAGACAGACATTTGCAACATTTATAAATCCAAACAAACATTTAAAAAAAAAACAAGTAAGTTGGTAGGAACTTTATATTAACACGACAAAAGTTACAAAAAGTGTTTGTCCAAGGACCAAAATATCAAAATAATTAATTTCATGGCTTCATATACAAAAGCATCAAGGATGCTTCTCATTGTAACAAATGACTACCCGTACCACTCTACGGAGTAGTCGAACAATAGATGTCGATACGCCAATTGTATGGAGTTGGTAGCACCGATAAAGTTCACCCACTGTGATATCAAGGATGTTCATGGTTAATCCCTCTAGGTTCTACTCGATCTCCTTGAGATACTCTGTAGCCACTCCTCGATTCGCCAAAACGCCTATCAATCCTCACCTCTTAATGGGAGATTATCTCAAAGGATGATCAGGCACCAAATATGAATTATTGAGAGCACTTGATTAGTCTTGGATAAATGACAAAAACATTTCATATAATTAAAATATCAAAAACATCATATAATGAAAAATTTCCTTCTTACCTATGTCTACCCACTCAGATCCCTCAGGAAGAGATAAGTTAGGATACCCACAGAATTTTGTCTCAGTGTAAGCATAGTCCTCCACCATGATTAGTTGATCTCTCATCCACTGGAAGAAAGCTTTGTCATATTTGACGATAGGCATGCCATAGTGATGAGCCATCAAATCCACCCATATTTTCATCTGTGGATCTTTTGGATAGGTTATTCCCCACTCCACCTGTAGATGTAAGATGGGGACCCTCTCCAGGAAGAAAGATACTAAAATGGATCCATAACCAAATTGTTTCAACCGACCATTCTGACATTTTGTCAATTTCTTCTTCATATTCTTCAAGAGACCCTCGCACCGATTGAAGACTTGGGGATCCATACACTCTATGGCATACTGTAAGTGGATTTGAAAATACATGTGGGGATTCCCACTCTCTTCCATATGGGTGATAGTATAGAGGATGGTTCTCAATGGTAAATCATGACCATCCCTAATGACAACCTTTCCACTATGCTTTTCCATACTTGGCATGCAGTGGTGTGCAACGTAATAGTCCATGGGTTCTCCTCCACCCCTACTTCCCGAGAGTGATACCCAAGAGCCTCGATAAGATAACCCTATCAGAAATTAAATTTCATCTATCTCCAAGGTGATTATATGCACAACCACATGAAAGGCTTGTTCATTTACATCCCACATGTGGACTAGACACTCCAACAATCTCAGTTGGGCTCTCATGCCATGAATTTTGAAGAATTTGAGTAAACCACACTCCTAGAGTGCCATAATAGTGCACGGGTCATTCCCAACAAAGTATTATTCTTCCTCATGCTCACATTCCCTCCAATCGAGCATTTTGACTGAGGAAAACCTACCAAGTAACATCAAAACATGATTAGATTCATAAAAAATAAATTCTTGGAAGTTTTCCTAACTCATTTTTTATTTTCAAAAATTGAGTTGCGGTCATCGCAAGGGTTTGATTTTACGCAGAGTGATGTTGTCACACCCTGGCTTTGTGTCCCCTGTGGTGATTTCAGATCATCGCAGTTCATGATACTGTGATCTTGTGAATATCTCAAAGCATAGTGACCTTCAAAATATTGATCTTAACTCAAATCTATGCCATTAAAAATGAAATTTTAAACCATGAAAAGAGAAAGGGGTAAGAGATTACCTTTTTGATGGAAGTGTTTTGCGAAATGGTCTGATAGACACTCCATAATCGAAATTTGAAATTTGGAAGAAATTGAGGGTTTTGGGCACTATTTGGGTGAAATTGAAAAATGAAATGGTAAATGGGTTATTTTGACCTATTTTATTACTTTTTACCATTTTTCATTGCAAATTAAATTATTTTTTGAATATTTTACCTATGCCCTAAAGTCTAACCAATTTTGCAAAGCATTTTCTATTATAGATTGAAATATCTAACGACGGGACGTTTGAAAGGGATCCACCATTTTTGGTTGTTTTTGTGTGTTTTTCTTATGTACACATGCTTTTAGGGTTTTTTAGGAAAAACTATGAGCAGTATTAATTCTTTCTTGCACTCGTGAAACCATGAGAATGTAATCAAGTAACCTTTTATGGTTTTTTCAAACTCGCATTGGTAATACGAAAAATGAACTCTAAGGAGTATCCTTTAAGATCTTTTCAAGCTCCATAAACATGAAAAGATAGATGAGTGACCTTGTTCTTTTCACACTCATAAAAGTATTTGAAGAAAACATCTGATGAGTGGTATATTATCTCTTTTTCAGTCTCGTCGGACTAACTTACGAAAAAGACATTATGAAGTTTTTTTTAAGTATTTTTCAGACTCTCTAAACATGAAAAACCATTGATTTTTCTTTCTTTGGAATCATAAAACAAACATCGAAAGGCCCATATGGGATCAAACCACTCATTAGGGTTCGTTAAACATGCTCCAAAGGACTCATCCGAAGGATGATCTTATATTACAAGAATATGTTATCCTCCTCAAGCTTGCGTAAAAATAAAGAGGTACTCTCCAGAAATGGTGGGGGGAAATTGGGAAAAAAATGTGTATCTATATTTGTGTTAGTGGTAGTAAGTCTCTCTTGAAAATGACACCCTCCTTTCATCGTTGTATTCGGGTTGGGAAATCCATTTCTCTCTCATTTGACCATCCACAAATTCACATGTTGGTTCCTCCTTGAGTCAATGCTGCCAAGACAATTGTCATGTCATTCATATGTTCAAGAGAAGTCCAACCCAAACAAGCCTTCTATCGAGTCGACCATCTGTAGTTCTAAATTTTCTACCATGTCGGCCTTCCTTGAGTCAGTGCTAAATCATTTCATACACTGATCTACTTCAGATCTGTTATATATTCAGTTTCATTGATGGGGGACACATTAAGGCCCTCCTATGACGAGTCGTTTCATGTCGACTTCAACTCATTGTCTAGGAATAGAACTTTGAAATCACATTAGTACTTTGGAGTCTGCATGCCTCAATGGAAGGTCTCTTCACTTTCAATAGTGGGTTCACTTCATTGACCCCTAATTGGAAGATTCCATTGAATGTTTGACTTCAACTCATTCATTCACATTCTTTGGATTATACTAGGGTACCTTGGGATTCATTGACATCAATGGTGATTTTCCTTGCACTTGTTAATGGTTTTCATTAATGACCGATAATCAAGTGGTTTCTACCATGTTCGAATTCGACACTTGTAATCACATGGCTAGATTCTTAATTAGGGATGATGGAAATGAAGACCCTGGATCTCACCATATCGGTCCAGGTTGAGACAAAGTATTTATGAGTTTGTATTGATAGATATATCCACTATGTATGTCTTGTGGCTATGTCCAAATTTCAATTCTTTAAACATAGATCCACAATGTATTTCTCATGGCTATACTAAATCATGATGACCTGGATCGACAGTGTATGTTTAGTGGCCATGAATCACTTGAAACTTATCATTAGAGTCACTTGTAGTCTGAGTATGGGAATGCCTACCTCAAAATATGGTATATTATTATGCAAACGCTTAATTTTTTGTAGGTTCCCGACCAATGCGCTCCTTGTTTTCGACACACACATTCTACATAGTATTTTAGCTATCACAGGTTCCAACTTCATACTTTGGGGGGCATTATGTTACAAATTATTTTGGTCACCCTAATGATCAACTGACGACATGTGCATAACTCACTTCCATGTTCCTTGAAAACACTTAAAGATACTTTCTCCATGAGCAAAGTGGTTTACCTTTTATTCCTTAAAAACTATGTCAAAGCATATCGTTGCACCCTGATCTATGCTTGGGGTGCGACGATGCTTGATTGTCACATGATACACCAAATATGGAATGTTGAGTCATCATAGGATTCTTGTGCATAGGGTGTGACGATGATTAAACAAGGGAAAAGTGAAATTCATGAATGTTTTAGAAGGGAATCTTCTAGAAGATGAGGTGGCCTCCGATCAGTTTGGATCTTACTTGCTTCTTTGATTTAGTGGGATCATCCTATTCTCCTCACCCATCCCTCTTTCACTGTATATGAAGATGGATCTCTTATGGAAAAGGCTAAGGCTTGCTTATGCATGAAGAGTTTTTCTATATATTATACTTGAGATAGCTTTGCTTTAGCTCTGTAAGCCAGATTGTGGATCTTCTTTGTCAAAGGCATTGGAGAAAAGGTGTGTGTGTTGAAGAAAAGAGCCATTGAAAGGGACTTTGAAACATCAATGCATGGGTTGTATTCTCCACTTTCCATTTAATATAATGCAACAATACATTTCTTCCCTATAAAGGTGTCTTTACTTTTATTATATAAATCCTTGATCTTATACATAGAATTTGTTGGAATATATATATCTTCATTCTCTCTCTTTGTTGGTTTGTTCTTCTTAAAAAGGTTCACCATCCCGAAAATCCAAATATGGAACGATGAGGACCACACTAGCGAGGATCAAGAATAATTTAAAAGGTATGTCACTTGTCCCTCCCTGAACTAGTTTATATGACATTGAAGTCTAAGGTGAAGTTTGTATTTTGTCTTGTTTTGTTATAGCTTCCTATGGAGTTAGGGAGATCAGTTTGTGTCCGCACTTACCGATTTGTCCGATAACAACTACCCATTTTGAGTTCAAAGAACTCTTTCATATTTTTTGCCATAATACCTCTTGGTTAGGTATTTCTTCTCAAAATCCCTCTT